>JBBNEX010000633.1:0-19211 GCA_038021265.1 Cyprinella venusta
ATGGAGGCTCTAGACCCTTCCAGAGCCGAGATATCGGATGTCAAAGTTTTGACCTGAAAAAAAAACATAAGGGGTAACACTGTCGTTTTTGGCCGAAATTTTGACCCCCTCCGATCTTCTTGAAACTCTGGATTCTGACAGAGGGCCACGAGACTTCGACCAGCGCGCAAAAATGGAGGCTCTAGACCCTTCCAGAGCCGAGATATCGGATGTCAAAGTTTTGACCTGAAAAAAAAACATAAGGGGTAACACTGTCGTTTTTGGCCGAAATTTTGACCCCCTCCGATCTTCTTGAAACTCTGGATTCTGACAGAGGGCCACGAGACTTCGACCAGCGCGCAAAAATGGAGGCTCTAGACCCTTCCAGAGCCGAGATATCGGATGTCAAAGTTTTGACCTGAAAAAAAAACATAAGGGGTAACACTGTCGTTTTTGGCCGAAATTTTGACCCCCTCCGATCTTCTTGAAACTCTGGATTCTGACAGAGGGCCACGAGACTTCGACCAGCGCGCAAAAATGGAGGCTCTAGACCCTTCCAGAGCCGAGATATCGGATGTCAAAGTTTTGACCTGAAAAAAAAACATAAGGGGTAACACTGTCGTTTTTGGCCGAAATTTTGACCCCCTCCGATCTTCTTGAAACTCTGGATTCTGACAGAGGGCCACGAGACTTCGACCAGCGCGCAAAAATGGAGGCTCTAGACCCTTCCAGAGCCGAGATATCGGATGTCAAAGTTTTGACCTGAAAAAAAAACATAAGGGGTAACACTGTCGTTTTTGGCCGAAATTTTGACCCCCTCCGATCTTCTTGAAACTCTGGATTCTGACAGAGGGCCACGAGACTTCGACCAGCGCGCAAAAATGGAGGCTCTAGACCCTTCCAGAGCCGAGATATCGGATGTCAAAGTTTTGACCTGAAAAAAAAACATAAGGGGTAACACTGTCGTTTTTGGCCGAAATTTTGACCCCCTCCGATCTTCTTGAAACTCTGGATTCTGACAGAGGGCCACGAGACTTCGACCAGCGCGCAAAAATGGAGGCTCTAGACCCTTCCAGAGCCGAGATATCGGATGTCAAAGTTTTGACCTGAAAAAAAAACATAAGGGGTAACACTGTCGTTTTTGGCCGAAATTTTGACCCCCTCCGATCTTCTTGAAACTCTGGATTCTGACAGAGGGCCACGAGACTTCGACCAGCGCGCAAAAATGGAGGCTCTAGACCCTTCCAGAGCCGAGATATCGGATGTCAAAGTTTTGACCTGAAAAAAAAACATAAGGGGTAACACTGTCGTTTTTGGCCGAAATTTTGACCCCCTCCGATCTTCTTGAAACTCTGGATTCTGACAGAGGGCCACGAGACTTCGACCAGCGCGCAAAAATGGAGGCTCTAGACCCTTCCAGAGCCGAGATATCGGATGTCAAAGTTTTGACCTGAAAAAAAAACATAAGGGGTAACACTGTCGTTTTTGGCCGAAATTTTGACCCCCTCCGATCTTCTTGAAACTCTGGATTCTGACAGAGGGCCACGAGACTTCGACCAGCGCGCAAAAATGGAGGCTCTAGACCCTTCCAGAGCCGAGATATCGGATGTCAAAGTTTTGACCTGAAAAAAAAACATAAGGGGTAACACTGTCGTTTTTGGCCGAAATTTTGACCCCCTCCGATCTTCTTGAAACTCTGGATTCTGACAGAGGGCCACGAGACTTCGACCAGCGCGCAAAAATGGAGGCTCTAGACCCTTCCAGAGCCGAGATATCGGATGTCAAAGTTTTGACCTGAAAAAAAAACATAAGGGGTAACACTGTCGTTTTTGGCCGAAATTTTGACCCCCTCCGATCTTCTTGAAACTCTGGATTCTGACACGAGGGCCACGAGACTTCGACCAGCGCGCAAAAATGGGGCTCTAGACCCTTCCAGAGCCGAGATATCGGATGTCAAAGTTTTGACCTGAAAAAAAAACATAAGGGGTAACACTGTCGTTTTTGGCCGAAATTTTGACCCCCTCCGATCTTCTTGAAACTCTGGATTCTGACAGAGGGCCACGAGACTTCGACCAGCGCGCAAAAATGGAGGCTCTAGACCATTCCAGAGCCGAGATATCGGATGTCAAAGTTTTGACCTGAAAAAAAAACATAAGGGGTAACACTGTCGTTTTTGGCCGAAATTTTGACCCCCTCCGATCTTCTTGAAACTCTGGATTCTGACAGAGGGCCACGAGACTTCGACCAGCGCGCAAAAATGGAGGCTCTAGACCCTTCCAGAGCCGAGATATCGGATGTCAAAGTTTTGACCTGAAAAAAAAACATAAGGGGTAACACTGTCGTTTTTGGCCGAAATTTTGACCCCCTCCGATCTTCTTGAAACTCTGGATTCTGACAGAGGGCCACGAGACTTCGACCAGCGCGCAAAAATGGAGGCTCTAGACCCTTCCAGAGCCGAGATATCGGATGTCAAAGTTTTGACCTGAAAAAAAAACATAAGGGGTAACACTGTCGTTTTTGGCTGAATTTTTGACCCCCTCCAATCTTCTTGAAACTCTGTATTCTGACAGAGGGCCACGAGACTTCGACCAGCGCGCAAAAATGGAGGCTCTAGACCCTTCCAGAGCCGAGATATCGGATGTCAAAGTTTTGACCTGAAAAAAAAACATAAGGGGTAACACTGTCGTTTTTGGCCGAAATTTTGACCCCCTCCGATCTTCTTGAAACTCTGGATTCTGACAGAGGGCCACGAGACTTCGACCAGCGCGCAAAAATGGAGGCTCTAGACCCTTCCAGAGCCGAGATATCGGATGTCAAAGTTTTGACCTGAAAAAAAAACATAAGGGGTAACACTGTCGTTTTTGGCCGAAATTTTGACCCCCTCCGATCTTCTTGAAACTCTGGATTCTGACAGAGGGCCACGAGACTTCGACCAGCGCGCAAAAATGGAGGCTCTAGACCCTTTCAGAGCCGAGATATCGGATGTCAAAGTTTTGACCTGAAAAAAAAACATAAGGGGTAACACTGTCGTTTTTGGCCGAAATTTTGACACCCTCCGATCTTCTTGAAACTCTGGTTTCTGACAGAGGGCCACGAGACTTCGACCAGCGCGCAAAAATGGAGGCTCTAGACCCTTCCAGAGCCGAGATATCGGATGTCAAAGTTTTGACCTGAAAAAAAAACATAAGGGGTAACACTGTCGTTTTTGGCCGAAATTTTGACCCCCTCCGATCTTCTTGAAACTCTGGATTCTGACACAGGGCCACGAGACTTCGACCAGCGCGCAAAAATGGAGGCTCTAGACCCTTCCAGAGCCGAGATATCGGATGTCAAAGTTTTGACCTGAAAAAAAAACATAAGGGGTAACACTGTCGTTTTTGGCCGAAATTTTGACCCCCTCCGATCTTCTTGAAACTCTGGATTCTGACAGAGGGCCACGAGACTTCGACCAGCGCGCAAAAATGGAGGCTCTAGACCCTTCCAGAGCCGAGATATCGGATGTCAAAGTTTTGACCTGAAAAAAAAAACATAAGGGGTAACACTGTCGTTTTTGGCCGAAATTTTGACCCCCTCCGATCTTCTTGAAACTCTGGATTCTGACAGAGGGCCACGAGACTTCGACCAGCGCGCAAAAATGGAGGCTCTAGACCCTTCCAGAGCCGAGATATCGGATGTCAAAGTTTTGACCTGAAAAAAAAACATAAGGGGTAACACTGTCGTTTTTGGCCAAAATTTTGACCCCCTCCGATCTTCTTGAAACTCTGTATTCTGACAGAGGGCCACGAGACTTCGACCAGCGCGCAAAAATGGAGGCTCTAGACCCTTCCAGAGCCGAGATATCGGATGTCAAAGTTTTGACCTGAAAAAAAAAACATAAGGGGTAACACTGTCGTTTTTGGCCGAAATTTTGACCCCCTCCGATCTTCTTGAAACTCTGGATTCTGACAGAGGGCCACGAGACTTCGACCAGCGCGCAAAAATGGAGGCTCTAGACCCTACCAGAGCCGAGATATCGGATGTCAAAGTTTTGACCTGAAAAAAAACATAAGGGGTAACACTGTCGTTTTTGGCCGAAATTTTGACCCTCTCCGATCTTCTTGAAACTCTGGATTCTGACAGAGGGCCACGAGACTTCGACCAGCGCGCAAAAATGGAGGCTCTAGACCCTTCCAGAGCCGAGATATCAGATGTCAAAGTTTTGACCTGAAAAAAAACATAAGGGGTAACACTGTCGTTTTTGGCCGAAATTTTGACCCCCTCCGATCTTCTTGAAACTCTGGATTCTGACAGAGGGCCACGAGACTTCGACCAGCGCGCAAAAATGGAGGCTCTAGACCCTTCCAGAGCCGAGATATCGGATGTCAAAGTTTTCACCTGAAAAAAAAAACATAAGGGGTAACACTGTCGTTTTTGGCCGAAATTTTGACCCCCTCCGATCTTCTTGAAACTCTGGATTCTGACAGAGGGCCACGAGACTTCAACCAGCGCGCAAAAATGGAGGCTCTAGACCCTTCCAGAGCCGAGATATCGGATGTCAAAGTTTTGACCTGAAAAAAAAACATAAGGGGTAACACTGTCGTTTTTGGCCGAAATTTTGACCCCCTCCGATCTTCTTGAAACTCTGGATTCTGACAGAGGGCCACGAGACTTCGACCAGCGCGCAAAAATGGAGGCTCTAGACCCTTTCAGAGCCGAGATATCGGATGTCAAAGTTTTGACCTGAAAAAAAAACATAAGGGGTAACACTGTCGTTTTTGGCCGAAATTTTGACACCCTCCGATCTTCTTGAAACTCTGGTTTCTGACAGAGGGCCACGAGACTTCGACCAGCGCGCAAAAATGGAGGCTCTAGACCCTTCCAGAGCCGAGATATCGGATGTCAAAGTTTTGACCTGAAAAAAAAACATAAGGGGTAACACTGTCGTTTTTGGCCGAAATTTTGACCCCCTCCGATCTTCTTGAAACTCTGGATTCTGACACAGGGCCACGAGACTTCGACCAGCGCGCAAAAATGGAGGCTCTAGACCCTTCCAGAGCCGAGATATCGGATGTCAAAGTTTTGACCTGAAAAAAAAACATAAGGGGTAACACTGTCGTTTTTGGCCGAAATTTTGACCCCCTCCGATCTTCTTGAAACTCTGGATTCTGACAGAGGGCCACGAGACTTCGACCAGCGCGCAAAAATGGAGGCTCTAGACCCTTCCAGAGCCGAGATATCGGATGTCAAAGTTTTGACCTGAAAAAAAAAACATAAGGGGTAACACTGTCGTTTTTGGCCGAAATTTTGACCCCCTCCGATCTTCTTGAAACTCTGGATTCTGACAGAGGGCCACGAGACTTCGACCAGCGCGCAAAAATGGAGGCTCTAGACCCTTCCAGAGCCGAGATATCGGATGTCAAAGTTTTGACCTGAAAAAAAAACATAAGGGGTAACACTGTCGTTTTTGGCCAAAATTTTGACCCCCTCCGATCTTCTTGAAACTCTGTATTCTGACAGAGGGCCACGAGACTTCGACCAGCGCGCAAAAATGGAGGCTCTAGACCCTTCCAGAGCCGAGATATCGGATGTCAAAGTTTTGACCTGAAAAAAAAAACATAAGGGGTAACACTGTCGTTTTTGGCCGAAATTTTGACCCCCTCCGATCTTCTTGAAACTCTGGATTCTGACAGAGGGCCACGAGACTTCGACCAGCGCGCAAAAATGGAGGCTCTAGACCCTACCAGAGCCGAGATATCGGATGTCAAAGTTTTGACCTGAAAAAAAACATAAGGGGTAACACTGTCGTTTTTGGCCGAAATTTTGACCCTCTCCGATCTTCTTGAAACTCTGGATTCTGACAGAGGGCCACGAGACTTCGACCAGCGCGCAAAAATGGAGGCTCTAGACCCTTCCAGAGCCGAGATATCAGATGTCAAAGTTTTGACCTGAAAAAAAACATAAGGGGTAACACTGTCGTTTTTGGCCGAAATTTTGACCCCCTCCGATCTTCTTGAAACTCTGGATTCTGACAGAGGGCCACGAGACTTCGACCAGCGCGCAAAAATGGAGGCTCTAGACCCTTCCAGAGCCGAGATATCGGATGTCAAAGTTTTCACCTGAAAAAAAAAACATAAGGGGTAACACTGTCGTTTTTGGCCGAAATTTTGACCCCCTCCGATCTTCTTGAAACTCTGGATTCTGACAGAGGGCCACGAGACTTCAACCAGCGCGCAAAAATGGAGGCTCTAGACCCTTCCAGAGCCGAGATATCGGATGTCAAAGTTTTGACCTGAAAAAAAAAACATAAGGGGTAACACTGTCGTTTTTGGCCGAAATTTTGACCCCCTCCGATCTTCTTGAAACTCTGGATTCTGACAGAGAGCCACGAGACTTCGACCAGCGCGCAAAAATGGAGGCTCTAGACCCTTCCAGAGCCGAGATATCAGATGTCAAAGTTTTGACCTGAAAAAAAAACATAAGGGGTACCACTGTCGTTTTTGGCCGAAATTTTGACCCCCTCCGATCTTCTTGAAACTCTGGATTCTGACAGAGGGCCACGAGACTTCGACCAGCGCGCAAAAATGGAGGCTCTAGACCCTTCCAGAGCCGAGATATCGGATGTCAAAGTTTTGACCTGAAAAAAAAACATAAGGGGTAACACTGTCGTTTTTGGCTGAAATTTTGACCCCCTCCAATCTTCTTGAAACTCTGTATTCTGACAGAGGGCCACGAGACTTCGACCAGCGCGCAAAAATGGAGGCTCTAGACCCTTCCAGAGCCGAGATATCGGATGTCAAAGTTTTGACCTGAAAAAAAAACATAAGGGGTAACACTGTCGTTTTTGGCCGAAATTTTGACCCCCTCCGATCTTCTTGAAACTCTGGATTCTGACAGAGGGCCACGAGACTTCGACCAGCGCGCAAAAATGGAGGCTCTAGACCCTTCCAGAGCCGAGATATCGGATGTCAAAGTTTTGACCTGAAAAAAAAACATAAGGGGTAACACTGTCGTTTTTGGCCGAAATTTTGACCCCCTCCGATCTTCTTGAAACTCTGGATTCTGACAGAGGGCCAGGAGACTTCGACCAGCGCGCAAAAATGGAGGCTCTACACCCTTCCAGAGCCGAGATATCGGATGTCAAAGTTTTGACCTGAAAAAAAAAACACAAGGGGTAACACTGTCGTTTTTGGCCGAAATTTTGACCCCCTCCGATCTTCTTGAAACTCTGGATTCTGACAGAGGGCCACGAGACTTCGACCAGCGCGCAAAAATGGAGGCTCTAGACCCTTCCAGAGCCGAGATATCGGATGTCAAAGTTTTGACCTGAAAAAAAAACATAAGGGGTAACACTGTCGTTTTTGGCCAAAATTTTGACCCCCTCCGATCTTCTTGAAACTCTGGATTCTGACAGAGGGCCAGGAGACTTCGACCAGCGCGCAAAAATGGAGGCTCTACACCCTTCCAGAGCCGAGATATCGGATGTCAAAGTTTTGACCTGAAAAAAAAACATAAGGGGTAACACTGTCGTTTTTGGCCGAAATTTTGACCCCCTCCGATCTTCTTGAAACTCTGGATTCTGACAGAGGGCCACGAGACTTCGACCAGCGCGCAAAAATGGAGGCTCTAGACCCTTCCAGAGCCGAGATATCGGATGTCAAAGTTTTGACCTGAAAAAAAAAACATAAGGGGTAACACTGTCGTTTTTGGCCGAAATTTTGACCCCCTCCGATCTTCTTGAAACTCTGGATTCTGACAGAGAGCCACGAGACTTCGACCAGCGCGCAAAAATGGAGGCTCTAGACCCTTCCAGAGCCGAGATATCAGATGTCAAAGTTTTGACCTGAAAAAAAAACATAAGGGGTACCACTGTCGTTTTTGGCCGAAATTTTGACCCCCTCCGATCTTCTTGAAACTCTGGATTCTGACAGAGGGCCACGAGACTTCGACCAGCGCGCAAAAATAGAGGCTCTAGACCCTTCCAGAGCCGAGATGTCGGATGTCAAAGTTTTGACCTGAAAAAAAAAACATAAGGGGTAACACTGTTGTTTTTGGCCGAAATTTTGACCCCCTCCGATCTTCTTGAAACTCTGGATTCTGACAGAGGGCCACGAGACTTCGACCAGCGCGCAAAAATGGAGGCTCTAGACCCTTCCAGAGCCGAGATATCGGATGTCAAAGTTTTGACCTGAAAAAAAAACATAAGGGGTAACACTGTCGTTTTTGGCCGAAATTTTGACCCCCTCCGATCTTCTTGAAACTCTGGATTCTGACAGAGGGCCACGAGACTTCGACCAGCGCGCAAAAATGGAGGCTCTAGACCATTCCAGAGCCGAGATATCGGATGTCAAAGTTTTGACCTGAAAAAAAACATAAGGGGTAACACTGTCGTTTTTGGCCGAAATTTTGACCCCCTCCGATCTTCTTGAAACTCTGGATTCTGACAGAGGGCCACGAGACTTCGACCAGCGCGCAAAAATGGAGGCTCTAGACCCTTCCAGAGCCGAGATATCGGATGTCAAAGTTTTGACCTGAAAAAAAAACATAAGGGGTAACACTGTCGTTTTTGGCCGAAATTTTGACCCCCTCCGATCTTCTTGAAACTCTGGATTCTGACAGAGGGCCACGAGACTTCGACCAGCGCGCAAAAATGGAGGCTCTAGACCCTTCCAGAGCCGAGATATCGGATGTCAAAGTTTTGACCTGAAAAAAAAACATAAGGGGTAACACTGTCGTTTTTGGCTGAATTTTTGACCCCCTCCAATCTTCTTGAAACTCTGTATTCTGACAGAGGGCCACGAGACTTCGACCAGCGCGCAAAAATGGAGGCTCTAGACCCTTCCAGAGCCGAGATATCGGATGTCAAAGTTTTGACCTGAAAAAAAAACATAAGGGGTAACACTGTCGTTTTTGGCCGAAATTTTGACCCCCTCCGATCTTCTTGAAACTCTGGATTCTGACAGAGGGCCACGAGACTTCGACCAGCGCGCAAAAATGGAGGCTCTAGACCCTTCCAGAGCCGAGATATCGGATGTCAAAGTTTTGACCTGAAAAAAAAACATAAGGGGTAACACTGTCGTTTTTGGCCGAAATTTTGACCCCCTCCGATCTTCTTGAAACTCTGGATTCTGACAGAGGGCCACGAGACTTCGACCAGCGCGCAAAAATGGAGGCTCTAGACCATTCCAGAGCCGAGATATCGGATGTCAAAGTTTTGACCTGAAAAAAAAACATAAGGGGTAACACTGTCGTTTTTGGCCGAAATTTTGACCCCCTCCGATCTTCTTGAAACTCTGGATTCTGACAGAGGGCCACGAGACTTCGACCAGCGCGCAAAAATGGAGGCTCTAGACCCTTTCAGAGCCGAGATATCGGATGTCAAAGTTTTGACCTGAAAAAAAAACATAAGGGGTAACACTGTCGTTTTTGGCCGAAATTTTGACCCCCTCCGATCTTCTTGAAACTCTGGTTTCTGACAGAGGGCCACGAGACTTCGACCAGCGCGCAAAAATGGAGGCTCTAGACCCTTCCAGAGCCGAGATATCGGAAGTCAAAGTTTTGACCTGAAAAAAAAAACATAAGGGGTAACACTGTCGTTTTTGGCCGAAATTTTGACCCCCTCCGATCTTCTTGAAACTCTGGATTCTGACAGAGGGCCACAAGACTTCGACCAGCGCGCAAAAATGGAGGCTCTAGACCCTTCCAGAGCCGAGATATCGGATGTCAAAGTTTTGACCTGAAAAAAAAAACATAAGGGGTAACACTGTCGTTTTTGGCCGAAATTTTGACCCCCTCCGATCTTCTTGAAACTCTGGATTCTGACAGAGGGCCACGAGACTTCGACCAGCGCGCAAAAATGGAGGCTCTAGACCCTTCCAGAGCCGAGATATCGGATGTCAAAGTTTTGACCTGAAAAAAAACATAAGGGGTAACACTGTCGTTTTTGGCCGAAATTTTGACCCCCTCCGATCTTCTTGAAACTCTGGATTCTGACAGAGGGCCACGAGACTTTGACCAGCGCGCAAAAATGGAGGCTCTAGACCCTTCCAGAGCCGAGATATCGGATGTCAAAGTTTTGACCTGAAAAAAAAAACATAAGGGGTAACACTGTCGTTTTTGGCCGAAATTTTGACCCCCTCCGATCTTCTTGAAACTCTGGTTTCTGACACAGGGCCACGAGACTTCGACCAGCGCGCAAAAATGGAGGCTCTAGACCCTTCCAGAGCCGAGATATCGGAAGTCAAAGTTTTGACCTGAAAAAAAAAACATAAGGGGTAACACTGTCGTTTTTGGCCGAAATTTTGACCCCCTCCGATCTTCTTGAAACTCTGGATTCTGACAGAGGGCCACAAGACTTCGACCAGCGCGCAAAAATGGAGGCTCTAGACCCTTCCAGAGCCGAGATATCGGATGTCAAAGTTTTGACCTGAAAAAAAAAACATAAGGGGTAACACTGTCGTTTTTGGCCGAAATTTTGACCCCCTCCGATCTTCTTGAAACTCTGGATTCTGACAGAGGGCCACGAGACTTCGACCAGCGCGCAAAAATGGAGGCTCTAGACCCTTCCAGAGCCGAGATATCGGATGTCAAAGTTTTGACCTGAAAAAAAACATAAGGGGTAACACTGTCGTTTTTGGCCGAAATTTTGACCCCCTCCGATCTTCTTGAAACTCTGGATTCTGACAGAGGGCCACGAGACTTTGACCAGCGCGCAAAAATGGAGGCTCTAGACCCTTCCAGAGCCGAGATATCGGATGTCAAAGTTTTGACCTGAAAAAAAACATAAGGGGTAACACTGTCGTTTTTTGACGAAATTTTGACCCCCTCCGATCTTCTTGAAACTCTGGATTCTGACAGAGGGCCACGAGACTTCGACCAGCGCGCAAAAATGGAGGCTCTAGACCCTTCCAGAGCCGAGATATCGGATGTCAAAGTTTTGACCTGAAAAAAAAACATAAGGGGTAACACTGTCGTTTTTGGCCGAAATTTTGACCCCCTCCGATCTTCTTGAAACTCTGGATTCTGACAGAGGGCCACGAGACTTCGACCAGCGCGCAAAAATGGAGGCTCTAGACCCTTCCAGAGCCGAGATATCGGATGTCAAAGTTTTGACCTGAAAAAAAAACATAAGGGGTAACACTGTCGTTTTTGGCCGAAATTTTGACCCCCTCCGATCTTCTTGAAACTCTGGATTCTGACAGAGGGCCACGAGACTTCGACCAGCGCGCAAAAATGGAGGCTCTAGACCCTTCCAGAGCCGAGATATCGGAAGTCAAAGTTTTGACCTGAAAAAAAAACATAAGGGGTAACACTGTCGTTTTTGGCCGAAATTTTGACCCCCTCCGATCTTCTTGAAACTCTGGATTCTGACAGAGGCCCACGAGACTTCGACCAGCGCGCAAAAATGGAGGCTCTAGACCCTTCCAGAGCCGAGATATCGGATGTCAAAGTTTTGACCTGAAAAAAAAACATAAGGGGTAACACTGTCGTTTTTGGCCGAAATTTTGACCCCCTCCGATCTTCTTGAAACTCTGGATTCTGACACAGGGCCACGAGACTTCGACCAGCGCGCAAAAATGGAGGCTCTAGACCCTTCCAGAGCCGAGATATCGGATGTCAAAGTTTTGACCTGAAAAAAAAACATAAGGGGTAACACTGTCGTTTTTGGCCGAAATTTTGACCCCCTCCGATCTTCTTGAAACTCTGGATTCTGACAGAGGGCCACGAGACTTCGACCAGCGCGCAAAAATGGAGGCTCTAGACCATTCCAGAGCCGAGATATCGGATGTCAAAGTTTTGACCTGAAAAAAAAACATAAGGGGTAACACTGTCGTTTTTGGCCGAAATTTTGACCCCCTCCGATCTTCTTGAAACTCTGGATTCTGACAGAGGGCCACGAGACTTCGACCAGCGCGCAAAAATGGAGGCTCTAGACCCTTCCAGAGCCGAGATATCGGATGTCAAAGTTTTGACCTGAAAAAAAAACATAAGGGGTAACACTGTCGTTTTTGGCTGAATTTTTGACCCCCTCCAATCTTCTTGAAACTCTGTATTCTGACAGAGGGCCACGAGACTTCGACCAGCGCGCAAAAATGGAGGCTCTAGACCCTTCCAGAGCCGAGATATCGGATGTCAAAGTTTTGACCTGAAAAAAAAACATAAGGGGTAACACTGTCGTTTTTGGCCGAAATTTTGACCCCCTCCGATCTTCTTGAAACTCTGGATTCTGACAGAGGGCCACGAGACTTCGACCAGCGCGCAAAAATGGAGGCTCTAGACCCTTCCAGAGCCGAGATATCGGATGTCAAAGTTTTGACCTGAAAAAAAAACATAAGGGGTAACACTGTCGTTTTTGGCCGAAATTTTGACCCCCTCCGATCTTCTTGAAACTCTGGATTCTGACAGAGGGCCACGAGACTTCGACCAGCGCGCAAAAATGGAGGCTCTAGACCATTCCAGAGCCGAGATATCGGATGTCAAAGTTTTGACCTGAAAAAAAAACATAAGGGGTAACACTGTCGTTTTTGGCCGAAATTTTGACCCCCTCCGATCTTCTTGAAACTCTGGATTCTGACAGAGGGCCACGAGACTTCGACCAGCGCGCAAAAATGGAGGCTCTAGACCCTTTCAGAGCCGAGATATCGGATGTCAAAGTTTTGACCTGAAAAAAAAACATAAGGGGTAACACTGTCGTTTTTGGCCGAAATTTTGACCCCCTCCGATCTTCTTGAAACTCTGGTTTCTGACAGAGGGCCACGAGACTTCGACCAGCGCGCAAAAATGGAGGCTCTAGACCCTTCCAGAGCCGAGATATCGGATGTCAAAGTTTTGACCTGAAAAAAAAACATAAGGGGTAACACTGTCGTTTTTGGCCGAAATTTTGACCCCCTCCGATCTTCTTGAAACTCTGGATTCTGACACAGGGCCACGAGACTTCGACCAGCGCGCAAAAATGGAGGCTCTAGACCCTTCCAGAGCCGAGATATCGGATGTCAAAGTTTTGACCTGAAAAAAAAACATAAGGGGTAACACTGTCGTTTTTGGCCGAAATTTTGACCCCCTCCGATCTTCTTGAAACTCTGGATTCTGACAGAGGGCCACGAGACTTCGACCAGCGCGCAAAAATGGAGGCTCTAGACCCTTCCAGAGCCGAGATATCGGATGTCAAAGTTTTGACCTGAAAAAAAAAACATAAGGGGTAACACTGTCGTTTTTGGCCGAAATTTTGACCCCCTCCGATCTTCTTGAAACTCTGGATTCTGACAGAGGGCCACGAGACTTCGACCAGCGCGCAAAAATGGAGGCTCTAGACCCTTCCAGAGCCGAGATATCGGATGTCAAAGTTTTGACCTGAAAAAAAAACATAAGGGGTAACACTGTCGTTTTTGGCCAAAATTTTGACCCCCTCCGATCTTCTTGAAACTCTGTATTCTGACAGAGGGCCACGAGACTTCGACCAGCGCGCAAAAATGGAGGCTCTAGACCCTTCCAGAGCCGAGATATCGGATGTCAAAGTTTTGACCTGAAAAAAAAAACATAAGGGGTAACACTGTCGTTTTTGGCCGAAATTTTGACCCTCTCCGATCTTCTTGAAACTCTGGATTCTGACAGAGGGCCACGAGACTTCGACCAGCGCGCAAAAATGGAGGCTCTAGACCCTTCCAGAGCCGAGATATCAGATGTCAAAGTTTTGACCTGAAAAAAAACATAAGGGGTAACACTGTCGTTTTTGGCCGAAATTTTGACCCCCTCCGATCTTCTTGAAACTCTGGATTCTGACAGAGGGCCACGAGACTTCGACCAGCGCGCAAAAATGGAGGCTCTAGACCCTTCCAGAGCCGAGATATCGGATGTCAAAGTTTTCACCTGAAAAAAAAAACATAAGGGGTAACACTGTCGTTTTTGGCCGAAATTTTGACCCCCTCCGATCTTCTTGAAACTCTGGATTCTGACAGAGGGCCACGAGACTTCAACCAGCGCGCAAAAATGGAGGCTCTAGACCCTTCCAGAGCCGAGATATCGGATGTCAAAGTTTTGACCTGAAAAAAAAACATAAGGGGTAACACTGTCGTTTTTGGCCGAAATTTTGACCCCCTCCGATCTTCTTGAAACTCTGGATTCTGACAGAGGGCCACAAGACTTCGACCAGCGCGCAAAAATGGAGGCTCTAGACCCTTCCAGAGCCGAGATATCGGATGTCAAAGTTTTGACCTGAAAAAAAAACATAAGGGGTAACACTGTCATTTTTGGCCGAAATTTTGACCCCCTCCGATCTTCTTGAAACTCTGGATTCTGACAGAGGGCCACGAGACTTCGACCAGCGCGCAAAAATGGAGGCTCTAGACCCTTCCAGAGCCGAGATATCGGATGTCAAAGTTTTGACCTGAAAAAAAAAACATAAGGGGTAACACTGTCGTTTTTGGCCGAAATTTTGACCCCCTCCGATCTTCTTGAAACTCTGGATTCTGACAGAGAGCCACGAGACTTCGACCAGCGCGCAAAAATGGAGGCTCTAGACCCTTCCAGAGCCGAGATATCAGATGTCAAAGTTTTGACCTGAAAAAAAAACATAAGGGGTACCACTGTCGTTTTTGGCCGAAATTTTGACCCCCTCCGATCTTCTTGAAACTCTGGATTCTGACAGAGGGCCACGAGACTTCGACCAGCGCGCAAAAATGGAGGCTCTAGACCCTTCCAGAGCCGAGATATCGGATGTCAAAGTTTTGACCTGAAAAAAAAACATAAGGGGTAACACTGTCGTTTTTGGCTGAAATTTTGACCCCCTCCAATCTTCTTGAAACTCTGTATTCTGACAGAGGGCCACGAGACTTCGACCAGCGCGCAAAAATGGAGGCTCTAGACCCTTCCAGAGCCGAGATATCGGATGTCAAAGTTTTGACCTGAAAAAAAAACATAAGGGGTAACACTGTCGTTTTTGGCCGAAATTTTGACCCCCTCCGATCTTCTTGAAACTCTGGATTCTGACAGAGGGCCACGAGACTTCGACCAGCGCGCAAAAATGGAGGCTCTAGACCCTTCCAGAGCCGAGATATCGGATGTCAAAGTTTTGACCTGAAAAAAAAACATAAGGGGTAACACTGTCGTTTTTGGCCGAAATTTTGACCCCCTCCGATCTTCTTGAAACTCTGGATTCTGACAGAGGGCCACGAGACTTCGACCAGCGCGCAAAAATGGAGGCTCTAGACCCTTCCAGAGCCGAGATATCGGATGTCAAAGTTTTGACCTGAAAAAAAAACATAAGGGGTAACACTGTCGTTTTTGGCCGAAATTTTGACCCCCTCCGATCTTCTTGAAACTCTGGATTCTGACAGAGGGCCAGGAGACTTCGACCAGCGCGCAAAAATGGAGGCTCTACACCCTTCCAGAGCCGAGATATCGGATGTCAAAGTTTTGACCTGAAAAAAAAAACACAAGGGGTAACACTGTCGTTTTTGGCCGAAATTTTGACCCCCTCCGATCTTCTTGAAACTCTGGATTCTGACAGAGGGCCACGAGACTTCGACCAGCGCGCAAAAATGGAGGCTCTAGACCCTTCCAGAGCCGAGATATCGGATGTCAAAGTTTTGACCTGAAAAAAAAACATAAGGGGTAACACTGTCGTTTTTGGCCAAAATTTTGACCCCCTCCGATCTTCTTGAAACTCTGGATTCTGACAGAGGGCCAGGAGACTTCGACCAGCGCGCAAAAATGGAGGCTCTACACCCTTCCAGAGCCGAGATATCGGATGTCAAAGTTTTGACCTGAAAAAAAAACATAAGGGGTAACACTGTCGTTTTTGGCCGAAATTTTGACCCCCTCCGATCTTCTTGAAACTCTGGATTCTGACAGAGGGCCACGAGACTTCGACCAGCGCGCAAAAATGGAGGCTCTAGACCCTTCCAGAGCCGAGATATCGGATGTCAAAGTTTTGACCTGAAAAAAAAACATAAGGGGTAACACTGTCGTTTTTGGCCGAAATTTTGACCCCCTCCGATCTTCTTGAAACTCTGGATTCTGACAGAGGGCCACGAGACTTCGACCAGCGCGCAAAAATGGAGGCTCTAGACCCTTCCAGAGCCGAGATATCGGATGTCAAAGTTTTGACCTGAAAAAAAAAACATAAGGGGTAACACTGTCGTTTTTGGCCGAAATTTTGACCCCCTCCGATCTTCTTGAAACTCTGGATTCTGACAGAGAGCCACGAGACTTCGACCAGCGCGCAAAAATGGAGGCTCTAGACCCTTCCAGAGCCGAGATATCAGATGTCAAAGTTTTGACCTGAAAAAAAAACATAAGGGGTACCACTGTCGTTTTTGGCCGAAATTTTGACCCCCTCCGATCTTCTTGAAACTCTGGATTCTGACAGAGGGCCACGAGACTTCGACCAGCGCGCAAAAATAGAGGCTCTAGACCCTTCCAGAGCCGAGATGTCGGATGTCAAAGTTTTGACCTGAAAAAAAAACATAAGGGGTAACACTGTCGTTTTTGGCCGAAATTTTGACCCCCTCCGATCTTCTTGAAACTCTGGATTCTGACAGAGGGCCACGAGACTTCGACCAGCGCGCAAAAATGGAGGCTCTAGACCATTCCAGAGCCGAGATATCGGATGTCAAAGTTTTGACCTGAAAAAAAAACATAAGGGGTAACACTGTCGTTTTTGGCCGAAATTTTGACCCCCTCCGATCTTCTTGAAACTCTGGATTCTGACAGAGGGCCACGAGACTTCGACCAGCGCGCAAAAATGGAGGCTCTAGACCCTTCCAGAGCCGAGATATCGGATGTCAAAGTTTTGACCTGAAAAAAAAACATAAGGGGTAACACTGTCGTTTTTGGCCGAAATTTTGACCCCCTCCGATCTTCTTGAAACTCTGGATTCTGACAGAGGGCCACGAGACTTCGACCAGCGCGCAAAAATGGAGGCTCTAGACCATTCCAGAGCCGAGATATCGGATGTCAAAGTTTTGACCTGAAAAAAAAACATAAGGGGTAACACTGTCGTTTTTGGCTGAATTTTTGACCCCCTCCAATCTTCTTGAAACTCTGTATTCTGACAGAGGGCCACGAGACTTCGACCAGCGCGCAAAAATGGAGGCTCTAGACCCTTCCAGAGCCGAGATATCGGATGTCAAAGTTTTGACCTGAAAAAAAAACATAAGGGGTAACACTGTCGTTTTTGGCCGAAATTTTGACCCCCTCCGATCTTCTTGAAACTCTGGATTCTGACAGAGGGCCACGAGACTTCGACCAGCGCGCAAAAATGGAGGCTCTAGACCCTTCCAGAGCCGAGATATCGGATGTCAAAGTTTTGACCTGAAAAAAAAACATAAGGGGTAACACTGTCGTTTTTGGCCGAAATTTTGACCCCCTCCGATCTTCTTGAAACTCTGGATTCTGACAGAGGGCCACGAGACTTCGACCAGCGCGCAAAAATGGAGGCTCTAGACCATTCCAGAGCCGAGATATCGGATGTCAAAGTTTTGACCTGAAAAAAAAACATAAGGGGTAACACTGTCGTTTTTGGCCGAAATTTTGACCCCCTCCGATCTTCTTGAAACTCTGGATTCTGACAGAGGGCCACGAGACTTCGACCAGCGCGCAAAAATGGAGGCTCTAGACCCTTTCAGAGCCGAGATATCGGATGTCAAAGTTTTGACCTGAAAAAAAAACATAAGGGGTAACACTGTCGTTTTTGGCCGAAATTTTGACCCCCTCCGATCTTCTTGAAACTCTGGTTTCTGACAGAGGGCCACGAGACTTCGACCAGCGCGCAAAAATGGAGGCTCTAGACCCTTCCAGAGCCGAGATATCGGATGTCAAAGTTTTGACCTGAAAAAAAAACATAAGGGGTAACACTGTCGTTTTTGGCCGAAATTTTGACCCCCTCCGATCTTCTTGAAACTCTGGATTCTGACACAGGGCCACGAGACTTCGACCAGCGCGCAAAAATGGAGGCTCTAGACCCTTCCAGAGCCGAGATATCGGATGTCAAAGTTTTGACCTGAAAAAAAAACATAAGGGGTAACACTGTCGTTTTTGGCCGAAATTTTGACCCCCTCCGATCTTCTTGAAACTCTGGATTCTGACAGAGGGCCACGAGACTTCGACCAGCGCGCAAAAATGGAGGCTCTAGACCCTTCCAGAGCCGAGATATCGGATGTCAAAGTTTTGACCTGAAAAAAAAAACATAAGGGGTAACACTGTCGTTTTTGGCCGAAATTTTGACCCCCTCCGATCTTCTTGAAACTCTGGATTCTGACAGAGGGCCACGAGACTTCGACCAGCGCGCAAAAATGGAGGCTCTAGACCCTTCCAGAGCCGAGATATCGGATGTCAAAGTTTTGACCTGAAAAAAAAACATAAGGGGTAACACTGTCGTTTTTGGCCAAAATTTTGACCCCCTCCGATCTTCTTGAAACTCTGTATTCTGACAGAGGGCCACGAGACTTCGACCAGCGCGCAAAAATGGAGGCTCTAGACCCTTCCAGAGCCGAGATATCGGATGTCAAAGTTTTGACCTGAAAAAAAAAACATAAGGGGTAACACTGTCGTTTTTGGCCGAAATTTTGACCCCCTCCGATCTTCTTGAAACTCTGGATTCTGACAGAGGGCCACGAGACTTCGACCAGCGCGCAAAAATGGAGGCTCTAGACCCTTCCAGAGCCGAGATATCGGATGTCAAAGTTTTGACCTGAAAAAAAACATAAGGGGTAACACTGTCGTTTTTGGCCGAAATTTTGACCCTCTCCGATCTTCTTGAAACTCTGGATTCTGACAGAGGGCCACGAGACTTCGACCAGCGCGCAAAAATGGAGGCTCTAGACCCTTCCAGAGCCGAGATATCAGATGTCAAAGTTTTGACCTGAAAAAAAACATAAGGGGTAACACTGTCGTTTTTGGCCGAAATTTTGACCCCCTCCGATCTTCTTGAAACTCTGGATTCTGACAGAGGGCCACGAGACTTCGACCAGCGCGCAAAAATGGAGGCTCTAGACCCTTCCAGAGCCGAGATATCGGATGTCAAAGTTTTCACCTGAAAAAAAAAACATAAGGGGTAACACTGTCGTTTTTGGCCGAAATTTTGACCCCCTCCGATCTTCTTGAAACTCTGGATTCTGACAGAGGGCCACGAGACTTCAACCAGCACGCAAAAATGGAGGCTCTAGACCCTTCCAGAGCCGAGATATCGGATGTCAAAGTTTTGACCTGAAAAAAAAACATAAGGGGTAACACTGTCGTTTTTGGCCGAAATTTTGACC
>JBBNEX010000635.1:0-18732 GCA_038021265.1 Cyprinella venusta
TGTCAATCAATAAAACTCAAATGAAATACTTAATAATTCAGGAATTTTAAATTTGTTTAAGCCTAATTTTATTTAAATTTTACTATTTTGCCATTTTTATGTTCCCAAAACACCAATCAAAGTCATCTCTAGATATATAATTCAAACCATATAAAATTTAATTCAATAAGTCCATGCGAATCATTGACTCTACCAAGCTTCCAAGGTATAAAATTTAGTTTGTGCCATCCTGTTTATGATTTTACTTATAAGATTAGGTTTCAGCCTCATTTTAATTTATAAGTATACAGACCCCACTAAGAAAAAAAATTTTTTGTACTAAACCAGTGCTTTACATGACTCGCGCCTCACTACTAATACTTCTTTGGCGTACAACTTCTTCGTCTGCGATACTACAAAGGGCGTTTCTCTTTATGATATCATATTCTATTCACCTTAACAACTCTTCTTCGATCTGACAGGAGTTTATTCAAACTTTGGGTGACCATTTTCAAAAAAAGATCTTTATTTGGTTCAATTTACGTATTTTAAAGTTAGAAAAGAAAGTTTTTTGCTTACGTACCGAATTATTGTTATATTGGACCGAATTTATGGGATGCAATATTATTCGAGAAAATTACATATTTATTTTTGGTTAGTACGCTATAGTATCACAATTTATTTGCTGATTCAATCCTAAATATTGTATTTTTTTTACTTCTTTGGTAAAGAATTACACTTGATAATATATTGCCTTCAGTGATCACATAAAAAAAATTTGTATATCGATCTTGAATGGAGTATTTTTTTCACAGCTTTACACTCTAATGAGCGTAGCCAATTTCGATTTTTATTCAAAAATTTAATCGAACTTTTTCTGATAAATATGTTTATAAATCTACCCTTAAATGCTTCAAATAGATTAACTTTTACGATAATTTTATCTTAGATGCATTCAATAGGAATTACTTGTTCTTATTAAATTGAACTGAACTCCTTTTAGATAATATGCGATCCGACATTTGATAACGTAACACTTGATAATAATTTTTTTATCATGATAAATTGTAAAGATCATGTTTTGTATCACGCATCACTGAAGTTTTTGTAAGAGAAATAAGAAAAATTACAATTTACGCATAAGATATACTTCGGAGGTATTTAAGCACGCGCAAAATATTAAATATAAATAGACTCTTACGTGATTCGCAAGATAAAATTGGAATCTAGCTAATTATAAATTTAATTTAGGCGTCTCTCTAACATTAGCAAGACTCTTAATGGATCAACATTCATGTTTTTAAGAAAAACTACTAAGATCAGGCACTTGAATCTCGTTATTGCACAATTGGCGGCCATAATAATTATTGCATTACCACTTGTTTTCATTCATTATAATTAGATAAATACGTAATGTATAAAGGGCATGGATGTTTACTTTATTTATTAACACCCGGAAAAAATTATCAGAACATAAAGTCGCAATAGGATTAAACAACACTTTTTTCGCAAGGAAACAGGTTCTTTTGGATTATTTTATCATTGATCACAACGTATTTTCATAGTTTATGTGATTGCTAATTGAAAACGCAAAGGCATTTTTGATTCAGCAGAGTAAAAAAATAATTTGATCCGTTAAACTCTGTGTGCTAATTAGCATTGAGATACTGGTTGAAAAATTCAAAAAACTAAGAAAAAAATATCTTGTATGACAGCTCTATTTAAATAATTAAACGTGCATAATCTACCCTATCGGCTAAGCCTTAATAAGGAGATTCTAACAAAGTTGATATTTAATTTGTGTAAGAATAAATTTTTCGTGAAAATTCGGGAAAGAGCGAAAGAAAGTCGACATATTTATAATTTTTCGCTTACAAATTGTAAAAAAAAATGATATTACAAATATTTTTCTGGAAAATAAATTTTTTATTATATCTGAGTTTGTTTTTACTTCTTGGTAGAATTGTGCAATTTTAAGTCTTAGAACACACAAAATTTATAAATTTTGAGCATGATCAGAGGCTGATAATATTCTATTTTACTTTTCTAAAATTCTTAAGAAAAAAATTTTCATTTATTAAAAATTTAAAAAAAAATTAGGTGACCGGAGTTGAAATGAAGTTCGAATCAACTTAAGCAAGTGAAATTAGCAAAGTAAGTTTCCGATTTGGAATCACTGAAAAGGGTCGAAAATTGGGGAATTTCATGGAAAACTACGCAAAGTTAGTCACGCTATCTACAATTAATATTGCAATAACCCTGTCTAATTACTCATTTTAAGAGATTATTTTTAAAAAGGGAAAAATAAGAAAGAGTTAAAAATTTACAAACTATAGGATTTTTTATATTATCTTACCCAATAAAATTATAATTAGGTGACTGGTCAATTATATTTGAATTATATTCTGTTATTTTTTTTGAAATTACTTTTCGAGTTAAAATAATTTTAGTTAGGACAACAGCACGAATTTTTTCTAAGAAATAAGGAGATCTTGCTTCGATGAATCGAGAGCTGACGGAAGGACCCTGTTGACTTAGCGAGTTTGTTTTTACTATTCGGGTTGGAATATTAAAAAACATCAGAGACCATTATAATTAAAATTTGTTAAGTTTCTTGAACATTTCGACATTCATATATCCTAGGTATACGCTCTTATGGCATTGACACACTTTTCCATTAAAAAGGGCCACTCTATCTTTATATCACTCGTGATGCCTTTTAAAGTTTATAAAACTAAAATTTTGGATAAAAACGTCAAACAAAATATAGATTTACTGTCGCACCTTTATGCCTTGTCTTGTTTATCTTTTTGAATTTTAAGGTGAATCGTCTCAGTGATCTCCTAATGATCACTATTTGGAAATGTTAAATGTTCTAAAGACGTTTTTATGAATATTCCAAGTAATTTTTTAAGGGTAAGGAGTATTTAAATTGATTAATTACAGGTAGATTTCTGCTATTTGATTGCAATTTCGTTAAATTTGTGTTTAATAAGAGTGTAAGAGTAAAATAACTATAAATGTTTCAATCTTATCTGCCTAAACATGAAGTAAATAATTTTTTATATAAAATTTATATTATTTTTATATCATGTATTAATCTCTTAAATTTCACAGATTTTTTTTTCAAATAAAAGCAAAAATACAATATAAAAATAGTTATTCTGTTCCTTAACTTAAAAAGCCTGGAATTTAAGACTGAGCTGCCTGTATATTTTACCAAACAATATTTTTAATTTTGTATTGAAAAATAATGATTTATCTAGGAGCTAAAATTTATCAGTACCTTGAGACATATTTTATGTTCATTAAAAACAATTATTTCAAAATTTTATTAATTATGTTGCTCTAATTATCAAGTATTATGTACATAAAAATAAGAATTTAAATTTTTAATATTACGATCAAAATTTACCGCAATCAATTGTTTTGGTTCGTGATAATTTTTAAGACATTGAAAAGGCTTAATGATTTTTTTTATTTTTTACAAAATTTAATATCTCATACTAAATCTAAAATCAACATGTATCTTTCCCTAAACATTAAAGGAATTTATTGAAACGAAATTGTTGAAAAAATGCAAAATATCTTATATTTATCAAGTTTCAATATTGAACAAGCAGAGATTTTTATTTTTCATAAGCTGGATTCGAAACAGCTATTTTTGTTTTATTTTTTCAAATACCGAAAAAATCCAATGATATGAATATTTAATATTATATTTTGTGATTCTTTTATTGTTTTCGGTCATGATTTCCACAGCCTCATACCTTAAAAAATAAAAAAAATTTTAATTTTAATAATAATTACAATAAGAAGGTTAATGAGTATATACTATAATAAAGGGAAAGTCTGTCCACTTTCATGTCGCAAAAATAACTTGCTGTTAATTATTTAATAACCCTTAATTTATCTTAAAAGTATTAAATAAAATATCTGAACTACAAGATGAACGAAGAGCGTGTTTTGAATTCGAAAAAATGTCACAAAAACTGATATTGACAAATATTAACCCAAAATTGCCGAAAAACTTTTTAATCTTTGTATTAAAGTTAGACATCATCAATGCTTGAAGGAAGCTACTTGTATATCAAGCAATTCTGCCGACAATAAAGATTAAAAAATTTATTTAAAATATCTTTATACTATGACAAGAGGTAATTTAAAATAATTATACTTTTCGCAATACAGCCTTTATCTAATTCCAGAGAGTTCAAATGACTTAATCGCAATTATAAAATCTGCTAAAAGTCTAAGAATATTAATGGGATTTTGATCAATAAAAATGGCAAAAAGTTATATTTTTTAAGAGTTATGAGCTTTAGTGGTGCTACAAGAAACTAATATTTATCAGTAATAAAAGGTAAGTAAGTAAAATAGATATTCCAGAAACTTAAAACCGAAATATTGTTATATTTAGTTGCATGAAAGGAGGTTTAAAATAAATTTAAAGAATTAAAGATCTATGTGAAATTCTGAAAGGTTAAAAAAATTATTAAAGTGACTATTTTATTTCGTTATCAAAGGATGAAATTCATGACGCATTACTAATTCATAATTATGCTTTGATAAATTTAAATAACGAAATAATTAATTATTTTTAAGATGATAGTCAGTAGATTATGTGTTTTCCACCTATTCTCTCCGCATACGTAATATTAAACCCTTATTTAAACGTCAGAATTATATTAATTTTAAAAAAGCATGATCTAAAATCAACCCTTAATCATTACTTGAGTAATATTTCAAAATCTATGTGCACATTATCTGAGAAATCTCTGCTGACAAATATTTCTGAGATTCTTTCCATGCATAAACGGTAAAACTATATTATATTAATAGATTCTATTTTTTGTCCGTTCTTCCTTTCCATAACTTGTTATATTTCGTATAAATTTGGCGAATGTTGTAAAAAAGCCCCTATTTAAAAATTTAGATTGAGGCTACACCACGATTACTGAAACTAAATGGGAATTAATGCATCACTTAAAAGTCATAAAATAAAGAAATATGTAATTATGTGCAAAGAAATATGACTTTAAGCTTTAATAATATATTTTGAAAAGAAATAGTGTAGACCCCGTTATTTATGACGAAAGAAAAAAATATAAAACTATTTCATCCGCAGATGCCTAAGAAAATGACACAAACAATCGTATAATCAAAGAAGATAAAAAAATTCTATTAAACTTAGTGTGGTGCCCACCTTTCTAGGCAGGCAGTTATATGAGGACAGACACCCAAGAGTGAGGTTCTCCGAGGAGGAAGACGACGCGGCGGAAAAGGGGAGTGATAAAAATTGAATAAAAGGGATGATGAATAGTATTTTTCTAACCCAAAAATAAAATCTATTTTTACTAATTATTTTGCACTTGGTACAATTTCAGCGGAGCACCTCACTTACAAATAAAATATTTTCGTTATCAAAGTCCGGATTAATGAAGATTGGCAGTTTTAAAAAAGGGGTGTGCACATTGATTCAATAAAACACTTCCTAAAATCTTGATGGAAAAATATAGAGTTTTTACAGCCGCATAAAAGCTTCTATCAGGATATAAAAATTGCCCATATTTAAATTAATAAATTCAAATTAATTATGCTAACAAACATATTAGCAAAGTCAAGCTGTTATTCAAATTTATAAATCGAGTTATCTTGAAGCAAGGTCGAGAGGACAATAGTCATAAGTATTTTTATTTAATTAAATGAGGTATCTGTTAAATATTGATCCCATATTAGGTTATGATTGTAACAGTTTTACATTTTCAACTGTGCAATCATTTAAAACGACAAAAACAAACATTCTTACCAACTGTTTGGTCTATATTATTGCATGTTTAATTGTTTCATATGACATAATTACAAACCAGAATATTAAATTTTCCCTCTGAGTTGCTTTAGAACACAAATCAAAGCCAGTTTATCTCTAAGGTAATCCTATAAATAAAAGTAGTAAAACGGAAAATAATATGTAACAAAAACAGTTTTATTGTATTAAATTCGAAACCTTATTCTCCACTTAAGCTCGACAGAGGGTTATTTTTCTGCTTTTACAAACATCAATATTTTTTTTAAAGTTCGTCTAAAACAGTGGTCGGCAAACTATGCGCAGCGGCACTTGGTTTTGATGTTTAAACTTATTAATGTGTGTCGTGAAAAATATTTAAAGATATCTATAATTCTATTGAACTTTGAGTAAATTTTTATCCTTGATTTTGAAATTCTTCAATTTTAAAAGTAACAGAATAAAATTAGATGTGATTCTTAAAGTATGTCAGCAAAAACATACATAAAATATCTTTTATCAAAAAAATCATCTCTGTTTCAATTTGCGCAAAACTGATTGATAAATCTGATATAGATGATAAAAATCTGCATATAAGGAATTACAAAAATTGGGCTATTAAACATCATGCTTAAAATAATCAAATATATTTAACAACTGTAGAATGACTTTCTTGATAATAAATCCACAAATAGATTTGATTTCCCGAATAAAACACCTGAATTTATCTCTTAAAATTCGTTTTAATTCTCGGTTCTTTATTTCAAAGAAAAATACTTTAATTCTTACATAAACTTGACTGAATAAAAATATTAAAATTTTTTTTAAATTTTGTGCCGACACATTTTTCATAAAAAATATTTTGCGCCGCGAGGAAAAAATGTATGCCGGCCATTGATCCAAAAGGATCTACATAATAAAATAATACGATAATACTTAAA
This sequence comes from Cyprinella venusta, assembly GCA_038021265.1. Classification (NCBI taxonomy): domain Eukaryota; kingdom Metazoa; phylum Chordata; class Actinopteri; order Cypriniformes; family Leuciscidae; genus Cyprinella; species Cyprinella venusta. Next base: position 6,706 of record JBBNEX010000635.1, read on the forward strand.
AATTAAACAGATATAATTTTATAAAAGGGTTCATGAGACATGTAATAAGATAACTTCAGATAAAATTTTATGAGGCTTAATTTGAGTAATTATTTAATATAATTGATCATAATTTTTTAATATTTAGTGCGTTTTGCGATTTTATTTTGCCCTTTACGATTTTTATAGGTTTAATAGGAATACTTCCTTGCGCAATGATTGTGTGAAATTTACAATTCAAGTAGTAAAACATTCTCAGTTTTAAAACGATCGGAAAAATAGTCTATTATATTTTGAGAATATCCTAAATACATCCGGCATTAAAATATACTTCGATGTTTGAATTCCATTGATTATTTTTTAAAGATTTATCTTTATTATTGTCACCTATGTTTATGGTAGAAAAAGAAACAACTGAGCTGCTGCTTTATGTTTTTTGACTACTTTTAAGCAATATCAGGGGTAAAATCAAGAATAAAAATAGTTTTGAGAAAAAATTTGATAATTATTTGCATCTTTAAAAAATAACGAGTAACTCATGCACAATATTAAATATCCTTGAACTAAACAGTACAAAAAATAAGAATAGTAACGACCTGTGCTTGGCATCTAAATTTCTTTTAATGATTAGATAAAATGATGAAAAACCTAAATTTTACGATCAAAGATAAATTAGTGACTAATTTTTTATTAAATACATTTTGCATCTCTTTTTTCTGTAATAAAGTGACTGTTTGGTGCTTTTATCTATTATGATAACTAAAATGTAAACAAAAAAAACGATGATTATCTCAGACTCTTTTGTTTATATCAGATAATTTTTGCTAGATGAGTTAAATGGATATTTCTATGATTAAGCTTTTAAATAATAACATGTCTTACTTTCTGTAATATCCCAGATAAGATTACTAATTGATTCTGTGATTTGACTAAAAAACTTTTGAATGCAAAGCCATATTTTTAATTATGAAGAAAATTCTTTAAAAACTAAAATTAATTTGCAACTCTTGATTATTATTTTAATAAACAAAGCATCAAAAAAGAATTATACAATTGAAGCATTAATCTTTTCGCACTGTAAAAAACATTTTAAAAAAGTTTTTGCTGGACATTATAAATATAAACTAGGGATGGGACGCATAGTTATTTTCACTATTCCGTCGAATTCGAATGATGACAGCTACTATTCGGCCAAATGCGAATAGCTATTTTTTTAAGCGTACGAGTAAAAAATTATGTTGTGATATACTCAGTCGTTCCCTTTTAAGAAAAAAGATATACTGTGGTGGAATCATGGGTAAAATAAATATGATCTATCTTTTTTAATCCTTTAAAAGGAATAAATTCAGTCATAAAATGTAGGTCACTGTGTGTGTGATAAAAATTCTTTCTGTTCTTATGATCACAATAAAATACTATAAAATAAAATTCTTGGTTAATGATTCCCATGTAATTATTCGTATTCGACCAAAAACGAGTACTTTAATTTTTATAGGGTTTGAGCCGAAAAGAATATTCGGTGCACCCCTAATATAAACATACTACGTGATAGTTGTTGGAAGGATTTTTACCCAGCTTAATTTGATTTAGTGAACATAAATATATTATTTTTATGGTCAAAAATAATGAAATTATTGACAAAGTCTGTAATTTTACAAATTTCGCTAATTTGGTGATCAATTGTGTGATTTTTAGACTCAAATAAATATGCAAAATACGTAATTGAAAATAATTTTATGATTTTTAGTAAAAATCGACTCCGGATAATTTACTTGTGTTTATCATAAAAATCCGCGTAATTCTGGCGTTGAGGGATTCTCTCAGCTTGGTACAACTCATCATGTATAGCAATGGATAGAACGAAAGATAAATAAGATAACAAATCTGCGATATTCGTAATGTATTTACAGAAATCTCAATACCTGCAGATGTGATATTCCGTACAATTATGTAAGGAGTCAAGGTGAAAACGAATGTTCCAACAATTATTAAAATAGTTATTAAACTTCTTGAAATTCGTTTTATTTTACGTTTTTTACAAGTACTAAGGATAATAAGGATTTTTACTTTGATTTATTATTGCTATCTTCCTGCCATATATTACTTGTTCTAGTAGAGTCGATAGATTCTTTTGATGTAACATTTTCCCCATTTACTACAAATTTTAGAATTTTTGAATAAAGATAGATCATTGCTGCGACTGGAAGAAGGTATATTAAAAATGTTTCAAGAGAAATAAGCAAATGTGAAATTATTTTTCTGTCATCGTAGTTGTTACAAGTCTTAATAATAAGTAATAGTAACCTTTTTGTTGCAGTTTGTTTCGTGCATTCCATATGTCACATAAAACGGAACACTTAAGATGGCTGAAAAAAGGACAGCCAATATAGCATTCATCTTGGCGTTCTTTAATGTTTTCGCATACACTTTAAAATTAAAAATAGACATATATCGATCAAGGCATATCAGAAGAAGTATAAATGTTGAAAAGACAATAAAAAATTCCATTAGGTAACCAGAGATCTTACAAGCGAAATCACCTAGCCACCATTCTTGTCTACTGAGTTCAAGAATATCAACTATTGAAACGACGGATGTGGCAGCTAGAGAAATACTATAGATACCCATATATTTATATTCTCTTTTTTCTAAAGTCTGGTCACTAAAAATCACAAATGCGAGGAAGGTATTAAGTATTATTCCAAGGGATATGAGAAGAGATTCGATTACTATACCTGCAAACAAAAGAGATATGGGAAGTAATTTGCAGTTAGCCACCATGATAATCCAATTAATTATAATTCGACACCTCTCGACATTATTTTATCGACTTTTATTAAAATTACATTTAATACATCATTAATTGAACGATCTGATATTTTATCTTATCATATCTATAACTCCGTAAACTTATCTAACAAATCCGATATCGAATTATACCTTCATGATTTAAAGTAAATATCACAGATAATTAATTTCTTATCGCTTAATATTCAAAGATGATAAAATAATTCTTACATCTAAATAAATATTCCATTTACTCATATTATGGGTTTAATTCTTATCAATTTCGGTATTTTTGCATTTTATGCATCAATCTTTAATAGTCTTTGTTGGTGTGGGAGATTAAAGAATTTTCTACAACATTTAGCCAATTTTTTATCTTCTATCGCTGTGAATCAACATTTTAAAATATTTAAAAACCTATATATCTGGAGAAATAAGACTTAAATTATGGTCCCAAACTAGCAGCTTTACACAAATAATAAAATATTTTATTAGCCGTGACTTGGTTAACACCTAGTTTCAATATTAAGGCATGCTTTATAAATCGATTAAAAAATTGAGATTATATAAATATATTTTCTTACCACGATAGTAACCACGTAGCTCAATTAGAAGAGCGTGAGCGTGAAAATAACGTGACTACAAACATATTGAGTGGCACAGTTATACTTTTTTAATATCTTTTATTATCTTACACTTCATAGTAAATTCTTAAATAAAAATTTATTTCAGAAGAATATCGCGTGGTTACTGCAAATAAATTTAAAAAATTATAGCTTGGGATTAGTTGAAGCAAGTTGAATCCTCTTTCACTATTGTTAAGGACTAATTATATTATTATTTATTTGTATTTTGGCCGCATGCGGCAAGACACGTTTTGATGACGTTACATAATGGCGACAAGGACAAGTTCCTTAATTTTGCAAGCGATTTTCGGTTTGAAAACTATACAGAAACTACAGAACCTTGGTCGACATACATCGACCGATTTTATTTGGCAGTAGACCTTCGGGGGTTCAATGCAGAGATCCCTGAACATATTTCGCTGAGACGAGATCTACTTCTGAATTGTGTTGGATCTCGACATTATAAAACTATCAAAGAGAATTTCGATAATGGGGATCTACGAAAAGTACCTTTAGAGAATATCGTAAATTCTATGAGCAATATTTTCGAGCCCAAAAAGAATGTTTTCTTGGAGCGATTCAACTTCTCAAAAATTTTACGTGAGGAAAACGAAGACGTTCACGTTTTCTTGGCGAGACTTAAAACAGCTTCTCAAAATTGCTGTTTTGGTACGTCTCTTCATGACCGATTGCGTGATCAGTTTCTCCTGGCTTTTAATGATCCAGAAATTCAACAAAAACTGTTCACTATGTTTGTTGATCCTACTTGTAAGCTAAATGAGGTGGTTGAGGCTGCATCGACACACTTCGGTAGCAGAAGATCAGCAAAACAGCTTCAAGGCGAACAAAATAAGAAAGACGAATATGAAGACACTAAAGTGTTAAGTGTTGTGAAGAAAGAACATGCTAATAGATGCCAGAGATGTGGTTATCCGGGTTACCACAACCAAACGTCAAAATGTCCTGCGTTGAAAGCGAAATGTTACAACTGCAATAGAATTGGACATTTTTCAAAAGTATGTCTCGCGTCAAAGAAAACCTTTAAAAAGGAGCCATCTAAACTCCATCACTTAGAAGCTAGTGAATTAGATTTTCAAGATTATGTGTTGTCTTTAAATTTTAATAAAAATGATAGATCTAAATCAGACCGCATAATATTACATGTTTACATAAACAAAAAGCCAGTTTCGATGCAACTGGATACAGGAGCAAATGTGTCCTGTATCTCAAAGGACACGTGGATTTATCTGAACTCAAAGCTATCTAAATCCAATAAAAAACTACGTGGATATGGAGGGTCGGAAATTGAAGTGATTGGCAAAACAACACTCGAAGTTGTGTTATCGGGGAGGGAAAGAAGACTAGACGCGTATGTTACTGAGTCGGTTGAAAACCCAATTTTCGGATTAGATTGGATTCGTGCTTTCGATATTGAAATTAATATCCCTCAACAAGCCAATTCAGAATTAAAATTGATTGATTCGAACCCGTGTGAAACTAAAATAAAATTAGAAGAAATATTAAAAAAAAGAAGCAAAGTATTTTCAGATAAAAGAGGAAAAATACGAACATATCAAGCGAAACTCCATCTGCATGAAAATTCCATTCCAAAATCTTTTCGATCTCGTCAAGTTCCATTCAGCTTCCAAAATAAAGTTGAATCCGAGTTGAAAAGACTAGTTGATGAGGATGTGATTGAACCTATCGACCCAACGACTACTCCAATTTCCTGGGCAACACCGATTGTCTGTGTTCCAAAAAAAGATGGGGATATTCGGATTTGCGGAGATTTTTCGGCATCAATAAATCCTTATTTAATCAAAGATAATTATCCACTACCTAGGTTCGAAGAGGTTATAAGTCAACTGGGCAAGGGAGATAAGTATTCGGTCGTAGACCTTAAAGAAGCATATTTGCAGATGGAGGTGGAACCAGAATCCCGATACCTTCTTGTAATAGTAACGCACATGGGATATTTCCGCTATAAAAGAATGCCTTTCGGCATAACAACGGCACCTTCGTTATTTCAACGATTCATGGACATGGTACTGAGAGGATTGAATGGTGTATCCTGGTACTTGGATGACATCTTGATTACAGGAAAGTCAGATGAGGAACATTTAGATAACCTCAACAATCTATTGCTGCGATTGGAGAATGTTGGCGTTACAACGAAGGTAGAAAAATGCCGTTTTTTCTGTGAATCAATCCGTTTTCTGGGTCACGTACTGGATAAAAATGGAATACACCCTGACGAAGAGAAGATTACTGCCATACGTGAGGCTCCGTCTCCTAGGAATCAGACTGAGTTAAAGTCTTTTCTAGGGTCTGTTAATTTCTTTTCCAGATTCATTCCGAATCTACAGGCAATATGTTCACCTCTCCACGATCTTTTAAAAAAAGGAAATCCCTGGAAATGGGAAGAACTTGAAGAAAAATCTTACAAAGAGGTCAAAAGAAAATTGGCAACATCTGAAACACTAGGATTCTATGATCCGTCTTCTGAATTGATATTGGAAACGGATGCTGCAAATAAAGGCATTGGCGCTGTTCTGGTGCAAACGGATAAAAAAGGCATCGAAAAGCCAATAGCTTACGCTTCGAGACGGTTACACATCAATGAAGAGAATTATTCAACGCTAGATAAAGAGGCGTTGGCCATCATTTGGGCGGTAACAAAGTTTTCACAATATCTTTACGGAAGGCATTTTAAACTTAGGACGGACCACAAGCCCCTACAATATATATTTTCTCCCAAGAAGCAACTGCCAAAATTAGCTCTTTCAAGAACCGACCGATGGGCTATCGAATTACAAAAATATGACTTTAGTATTGATTACAGAAAAGGAAAATTTAATATACTAGCCGATATGCTTTCTCGATTACCACTCGCAGCGGAACAGGACAGCTTTTCTATAAATGACAAAGTAGATCAGAAGCAAGGAAGATTGCTTCAATTAAAACTAGAAGAAATAGAATTGACTAAAGTTTCCCTGAGAAAGGAAACTGAAAAAGACCCGATTTTATTTAAAGTTATTACATATATTGCTAAAGGATGGCCCAATAGGCAACATCTTGAGGAAGATGTCAAACCATACTTTGAGTTATCCCATCAACTGTCCTGGGAAGAGGGAATTGTGATGTGGGGACACAGAATCGTTATTCCAAAGAGCTTGCAAAAGGTTGTTCTGCGACGATTACACGAGGGACACCCTGGGATCAATTCTATGAAGGAATCAGCCAAATTACATGTATTTTGGCCAAAAATAATGAATGAAATTGAGATCTTTGTTAAATCGTGCCACGATTGTCAAAAATACCGCAACAAAGATTGCGAAACGCCCATATATTCTTGGGACATTCCGAGTGGCCCTTGGAAGCGCTTACACCTGGATTATACAGGACCTTTTGATGGGAAATCTTGGTTGATTACGATCGATGCTTTTTCGAAGTGGATCGAAATTTGCCCAGTTTCCCACCCTTCATCAGCTGTGACGATCAATGTCCTAAGAACGTATTTCTCAAGGTTTGGTCTGCCGGAAACGATTGTTACGGACAACGGTACTTGCTTCTCGAGTGAAAAATTCAAAGAATTCTGCGGTGAATTGCAAATCAAACATCTGAAATCCACTCCGTACCATAGTCGAACTAACGGGGCGGCTGAAAGAATTATAAGAACTTTTAAGTCGAGATACCTAGCTGAACGAAGACAAAATAATGACAAAATACAATGTTTGTCTAATGTACTTTTAAACCTTCGATCAAGTCCACATAGTTCGACAGGAAGATCCCCTGCTGAAATGCTTTTAGGCCGAAAACTTAACACTGTATTTGAAAATATTAGACCGAATGTTATCAAGAATATGGATATGGCAAAATATAAACAGAAGTTTTACCACGATACCAAAGCTAAAGAGAAAGAATTTGAAGAGGGAGAGGAAGTATGGAGCAGAAACCCGGCTACTGGAACGTATGAGGCAGCGCAAGTTGTGAAGCGGACTGGGCCTTTATCTTATCATGTGGAGCAGGACGGAAAGCTTCAGAGAAAACACGCCGATCATCTTCGAGAAAGGGTTAGAGCTAATGAAGAGGATGCGAAGATCGAAGATGAAACCTACGAAGAAATCTCTACTGAAAGGTCAAAACCAGAAGAACACAAGGAAGAGCAAAAGGATACCCAATCAGAAAATCATGATTTGCGAAGATCAACACGAATAAGGAAAACCCCTAAACTTCCGTATGACGATTTCTTAGAGGGGAGGAAATGTTAAGGACTAATTATATTATTATTTATTTGTATTTTGGCCGCATGCGGCAAGACACGTTTTGATGACGTTACAACTATGTAAGGATGAATTTGTAAAAAATAATGACTTTGTCAGCCCAAATTTCATTCTTTTCTTCTCAGGATTAATAGTAGGAAAAGTCCTAAGGCTTTATCTTGAGCATAAATTTCTAAATTTTTAAAAAATATATCTTCTATAAATTAGTGATTTGTTACGAGTCTGCTTAGCCTTACTAAATTCTTCAAATGACCATGAGCATGGTTTTCTAGCTGCTTTTTCATCGATTTTGGGTAATTTATTATTTAGAATGAAGCACCGCCTCATTTTTTTATGACTACGTATTAAGACCCGCAGTTATATGCGAAGTTATTTTTTATATTAATTTAAGCGTTTCAAAAATTTTTGGGGCTAGCCTAGTTTAATAATACTTTATATTCACAATCGAAATCTATTAATCTTCGATATAATCCCTACCATGGCTAAAGACTCTAAATCGGCAGAAAAAATAGTTTAAAATGCATATTTTCCAATATATTCTTTAATGCGCAGGCACAACCCGAAGGAGTTTTTTTATTCGTCTAGAACAGGGACGGGCAACATACGGCCCGCAGACGATTCCCATTTTTAATAAAATAATGTCTCTTGAGCCCAACTATTGAAACGTTCTATTTATTGCTTTCATTTTATTGAGATTAATTTCATGTTTTTGTAATTTAATTTTACGGTTGCTGAAATAAATTTCCATTAAAACTATTAACAATTCGAATCATGGATATAAATTAATTTCCGTAAATTTCTGCGCATGAGGCTATTGTTAAAAAATGCTAAACTGGAAACAGTCAACTTCCGATATCTAGGGAAAGTAACCTAAATGTCAACACGGATTTCTCCGTGTTAACATTGTTCAAGCAAACACATAGGGTTAAGGTTGATAAAAAAAAATAGTGCCCGATAAAAAAAATTCGCGACGAGGACAAAAATATCATTTTGCGAGCAATTTGAGAGGATATTAACATTACACTAAGAACGTCATGTCAAAAACTAAGAGATGAACTTGGAGTCTCGGCGAGTCTTGCGACAATATCAAGTTCCCTTAAAGAAATAAATTTTTCGATCAAGATGGCTTCGTTAATATCTGAGTTTTGAAACACTGACGAGACTGTTTACTTAAGAGTTAAGAGAAGGGTATTGGTTCGATTATCTTCTTCAAGATCAAGAAAAATTAATTATTGTTGAGGAGTTAAGCGTGATTTAAAGTTCCCACATTGGCGATGGAATTTTCGCGATCATGGCAGCTGCAATAAAAAACATGATAGTATTCAGGAGCAAGAACAACTCGCTTTCTGCCGCAATGATGAAAAGTAGTTCGAAAATTTTTGAAATGAGTGTCTTGCCGTAAAATTTTGAAATTTTTTTGATGTGTAAAAGCGATCTTGCGGAAACATTAAACCTGAAAGGTTGATTTTTCTATAAAAATGATTATGGATATTTTTTCGATCTGTAAAAAGGAAGAAAAAACATTTTCCTGAAAAATCATGGTTTTGATTAAAGTTCCTGCTTTAAAATTCTCCCAAGCATAATACTAATGAAAATGTGCTTAGAAAGTGGAAAAGTTATATTGCACAGGGAAATCACAATACCTTGGAAGGTCTTTTGGGTTGATTAACAGTAGTTGTGCTTAGATTTAATGTGCTGATTGGGAAGGTTTTTTGGCATGTACGATCGTACGTTTGATGGGTACACGACGTGAAGAGTTTAAATTAAAACCTATTAGCTTCTGAAATAATTTTTTAAAAATTTTATTTGAGAATTTAAAACAACTTCTGAAAAAATAATGTTTTTTAAAAAATATAAAATAAAAAACTGTTAAATAAAATTATAAAACCGTTAAATTTAATGATAAAGCCGTTGAATTTAATTAAAAAAACCTTTAAATTAATCTGAAAACACTGTATTAAGTGGAATAAAAGTGACTGTGATTTATTCTTGGGTTGATTATTTTCTTCTTTTTTTGATTATTAGTATTCAATTAAATTACATTTAGAATTAATAATATAATTATTCCATGGATTTTTCTATAAAACGTAAAGTCGACAATGAGTGTCGCTCATTTAACAAAGATTGGATGTCAAAGTACTTTTTTACAGAATTCGGCAAGAAAGCAATTTGTTTGTTGTGCAGTGAAAGTGTTGTTGTTTTGAAAGAATACAACATCAAACGCCATTTTGTAATGAAACATGCTGGCTACGGCAGTACTTTATCAGCAGCGAAACGGCAAACAAGAGCAACAGAACTGAGTAAAAAACTTCTTAAGCAGCAGAATATATTTACAAAAGGTATAATAGCCACGAAAGCTGTAACTCATGGTAGCTTTTTAGTTGCATATAACATTGTTAAACACAGCAAATCGTTCTGTGATGGGGAATTTGTCAAAAAGTGCATGCTCGACGTTGCTGATCAAGTTTGTGCTGAACAAAGAAAGAAGTTTGAAGAAGTTAGTTTATCGAGAAGAACTGTGGCTCGACGCATAGAGGAAATAGAAGAAGATCTTTTATCACAGCTAAAAACCCGTCTATCTTCATTTGAGCTATTTTCTTTGGCATTGGATGAAAGCACTGACATCGATGACAATGCACAATTGCTCATCTTTATCGGAGGAATTTCAAAAAATTTTGAAATTACAGAAGAATTACTGTCGATGCAATTGATGAAAGACTTTACTATCGGTGAAGATATTTTTAAATGCGTTGAAGAAGCTATGCATACAATGGAACTATCATGGCAGAAAATGGTCAGTGTTACTACTGATGGTTGTCCATCTTTAACGGGGAAGAAAAAGGTCTTTTGAAAAGACTAAGTGACCGTGTTGCAGAGTTCGATTGCACAAGGGAGCTTATATTTCTACGTTGCATTGTACATTAGGAAGTTTTATGCAAAAGTGTAGTTAACTTGAAACATGTTGTGGATCCAGTTGTGCAAATAGTAAATCTAATAAGGTCAAGAGGTCTAAATCATAGACAGTTTATTAAATTATTTGAAGATTATAGCTCAGATCACAGCGATGTTTTATATCTTACACCGGTACGCTGGTTGAGTTTGGGGAAAGTTTTTAGACGTTTTTGTGACCTGAAAACAGAAATCCTACTTTTTTTTAGAGATGAAAATAAAAGATACAGAATATTCTCAACTCATAAAATATGAATGGGTGGCAGAGCTGGTGTTTGCAGTTGATCTCTTTGATCATATGAATGAATTGAACACCAGACTTCAAGGAAAGGGTCTTTTTGCTCACGAAATGTATACAACAGTGAAGGCTTTTAGAATGAAGCTAAAACTGTTTTCTCTCCAACTCAGTGAAAATATAACAACTCTCTTCTCAACACTTGAAACTTTGGCACCACAGATCATGTTAACTGAGAAGTTTTCTAATTTGATTTCTGCTTTTGATTATGAATTCGCTCGTCGTGTTGTGGGCTTCCAGAAGCTTTCTGCTGAATTTGACATCTTATCGTCACTATTTACAACGGATTTTGAGAAAGTTCCGGATGTTCTACAGTTGGAATTAATTGATCTGCAGTGTGACTCTACCCTTAAAGCGAAATTCAAATCTAGATGCATTGATAAATTCTATGCGTCACTGAATGAGTTTAAGATTGTCCACCTGAGAAAGATGGCCATGAAAATACTTGTTTTGTTCGGGTCTACTTATATTTGTGAGCAAAAATTTTCTACGATGAACATCAACAAGACAAAGCTGCGTTCCAATCTAACTGATGTTCACATGAATTCTTTACTTAGGATTTCTACATCCGACATGCAACCAGAATTTGCACAACTTGTTGTTAAATTTGATCGACCACAAATATTACATTGAATTACATTAAATTAAATACTGTTTTATTTATCTGTGCTATTAGCTTAACATTTAAATTTTAAACTTAATAATATTTATTAATTTTTAGTTGTGGATAAATACTTCGGTAAAAAATCGATTTACTAATCCGGCCCTTCAACAACTTCATTCTTCCATATTTGGCCCGCGGACAAAAGAAGTTGCCCACCCCTGGTCTAGAAATATAAATTTTTTAATTTAGGAACAGAATAATTGTTTTACACTTTTAGTTTTCCTCAGATCAAAAATATTGAAGAATTAATACAAATAAGGCAGTGAAATATTTTCTATAAGGTTATAAAACCTGTATTTTAAAGTCTATTAAAGACTATGATGAAAAAAAATTTGTTGAAATTTCTAATTCAAATAAAAATTTACAAAGGATCGTAAAAGACTATTAATTTAAAGAATTTATGCTCAACTTTATGAATAGGAACTAACAATTGAGAAATTTGTA
>JBBNEX010000636.1:0-18730 GCA_038021265.1 Cyprinella venusta
TTCTCGCATTTTCATTTCAGCGATCGCAGACAACATTGCGGCCAAATGCACTATTCCAGTAATTTTGTACTTTTCAACAACCCTAATAAGTTCTGTCGAATTTCTGACGTCAAGTTTTTCAAATAAGTATGGTTTTGCACAAGTGGACGGGTTCATTCTGATATCCGATAATATGACACCGTCTTCTCCAAACTTTTTCCTAATTCGTCATAACCATTACCTAAGGGCTTTAGCAAAAGTACTACCAAGTTGACCATTTGCTCCTTTAAATAAAATCTCATAAAATTACCAGTAATTAAATATCTTGTTGTACTTCCAATAGACATATTAGAACAAGATAATATGATATAACAATTATTATTTGTCAATCAATATCGCCTAAAAGCGGTGTTAAGGGATCAACCGTCAATTTAATTAACTCAGCCGCTATTTGATATAGTAACACCTTTAAATGCAAACACGCCTTTTGTTTGCATTTCGACCATAAAGCGCCGATTAGTACATTTAAGATTATAAGAAATTGTCTCTTTAATTTTTATCTTCGAATCGTGCTGATATTAAAAACTTTTTCGTCTTGAAAAAAGCCAATAAATTTAATTTTGAATGTCCTCGACTAAAAAAATGAAAAAAACATGGACGAAATAGCGCTAATCAGCAATTGATATTAAGAGACCTTTATTCGCTTATAATTCATAGGATTGCTTTATTTTTCACGACATTGACTAATTTTACCATATAAAAAAATTTTTATCAATTATTGAATACGACTGACAAGTTAGTGTATGAAACCATGTAAATAACTCAGAAATAAAAATATGGACGCTTAGCAAGATTCTCATCTGAGGACTCGATAGGTAAATTCGATCATTCAAAAATTTTTAGCCCGCATAGAACAGTAAAATGAACACACTTTTAGATTAATTTCGATTTTGTTTAATTATCGATTGTTTTTTTTTATTTATCATTAAATAAAACTAAAAAAAATCTCATATGTCTTGCAATAAATCTCAAAATTGAAAAAAAAATTATAAAATATTGCCATTTTGTCCTTTACCGCCCGAGGGAATCTTTTACGCCATTAAAGCTCGCTCTACTCCCTTTCAAGGCTTATTAATCTTAGATACGAGTTTACCGGTTGGATTTGTCTCCGTATTGTGGTCTTCACACATTCTTTCGATCACGATTAGAGGTCAGAGATGTCAGACTGTGGTAGTATGGAACAAAATATATCGCTTAAAACTTTTAATACTCCTGCACACACCAATCACTATTTTGCGTCATCATTTAGTTCACTAAATTCTTCTTAATTTTGAATTCAGTACCTATGTGTAAAGCTCGTTTTTTAAGTTATTATATCTGATATTTTATTTATTAGAACAATCATCGATTAAAAAATATCGCGGAATTAGATTCAATTGGGACAGAGGAGGGTGAGTAGCGTCTTTAAAAAGCGTCGTTAGTTTGTGAATCGTCAATACGTTACAATTTTCTATGATAGTCGATTAAAATGTTACGAGTCGTTCTTATTTTGCGTACGAGGGATCTAGAGATTAGATCAATAAGATTTTCCTTCATTTTTAAGCATAATACTCTCGAATAATCCAGAGAAAGATAAAATGACCATAAGGTAGTTATAACAGCTGTACCTTATTACAAGGTAAAATTTCACAAAATAAGTGATAATTTTTGGGGAAAAAGAAACTGATGAGCCCTGTAGCTTCATTCAAAATAGAGGCTAAGATGCCATAGAAGATGACAGATTCATTTTACAGTAAATACATGAGCCAAAACTGCTACTTTGTAACTATTTTATAATTTTAGTTGAAAAACCTCAGCTCTGTTCCAGTGAGTAAGCCAATGATATTATGAACTTGGTTAGTTTGGACTTAGGTCAATTGATAGATTTTCTAAAATCCATGTTTGGTGCCCAGAAACGTCGATACTCTTTTTTACATAAAAGGTTTGGGCAAAAATCAAGTTCTGTAATTTTGAGAGGACCACGATATTAAACACTAAAATCTTTATTTTATATCATGATATTCACTTGTACTAAAGACGAGGCTTGGGAAAAAATTGAAATTGGCCTGTGCCACCTCTCTCTATCCTTTTTAAACTCAGTCCTAAGAGCCTACATTGAACATATTTTAAGCTACTGTTGATGACCAAAAGCTGTTATTTATATATTATAATTATCATTTGTATGATCGTATGATTATAGATTGTGCCTAAAATCTTAGTTTAAAAATTACGAATTAATTTACTTGATAAAATGGAAATCGGGGATAAAAAATTTAGTTTTAAGATTAAAATTATTGTAATGCCATGTCAACATCTGTAAAATCGTAAGAGCAATCTTTTTTTATGTTAATGTCCTCTTTGATGCAAAAAACCATTGAAACATGGGTTATTTTGTTTATGTTGGTGAAAGGTTACAATACTGTTCCAGCCTCAAATTTTAACGTATTTTGATTTCTAAGGATGATCTAAAAATCAGTCTCAGATAAAGTACCAGCAGTTTTTATCTGGTTAGGCAGGTAAGTAATGTTTTAATAAACTTTTAATCATGCTAACATGGATTTTATATTATGATCCAATCACAAAAAATTCACTCATACGCAAAGAGGCCCAAACTTTTCATAACTAGCATCAAATATCTAATTCTTCTTGAAACTAGTGAGTAAAACTTTAAAACTACTCGTAATTCTTATTATCCAGGATGACAACTGGCCATGTCTCTGATTGGGTATGGCCTGAGAATTAACATGCCCAGATTAATTTAACCAAAAACTATTGATAACTCGGAGGGCACTACAAACGCGGATATAAGACGCAGAATGGTGATTTTATTAGCCGGAGAAGAAAGGGAGTTAACAAAAATTTTCACATAAAATCCGATAAAACTGGATAATAGTCTTAACATGTTTTGAGATGTTGTTAAAATAGTTTCCATGAATTTTTTTGGAATAATTAACCGTAATCGGCCTAAAATCAAAGATATTCATGATTAAAGGTGCGTTAAAGATGTTCATTATGTAAAAAATAATCTACAAATTATGATGAGAAACAAATGTTGTGATATTATACGCAGGCAAGCATTATAAAATTGATTTAATACTATGAATAGATCTTAAATTATGAAATGGACTATTTTGTTGTAATTTAGTGATTTGTATGGTATTGCGTTTGGATTTAAAAAGGATTTCCCGTTTATTGCGAAATGATTGAAGACTCACCCAATTATCTTTCCGTATTTCACGGTGAATTACTTAGTATCATAAGTCTGAACAACCGACCAACATCCCATTGGACTACACTAAGGCACATGAATGTTGCCAGTTTTAACAGGCGGGACTGGTCTTGGAAACGAAAAAAAGTCATGGACGCCAGATTTGAAGAGGATAATAACCTTATCGTCTTTCATCCAGAGTTCAGCAGTGGAACTGAAATAATTCAAGGAGATGTGGATTTTGTCCGCGGGAACATTTATTTCTGGGAAGTTGAGTTTCTGAGTCCAGTTTACGGTACAGACATGGTAAAAATAAGTATTTTTTATTGCAGATGATTGGAATGGCAACAAGCAACTATAACACGGAACAATTCCAATATGTTTTTAGAAGTGCACTAGGCGAGAATGATAAAAGCTGGGGAATTTCATACCATGGATACAGCCAACACGCTGGCATACGAAGTAAACTGACCCGAAATTTTCATTCGTCCCGGTTCGGGGATGGTACAAAAATAGCAATCTTATTGGACACATGGAATGGTCATGCTTCCTTATACATAAATGGCCACTCCCATGGTATCATATGGCGTTCGGAAAAATTCTTAAGCGAAACATTGCGACCAGTTGTTTCATCAACAGCAGCAAGAACAAAAATGAGACTATTGACATCTTTATCCACAGAAATGACATTGAAGTACCTTTCCTGCAGTTCTTTGGCAAAAAAACACGCTATTTCGGAATTAATTGATATATGCAAAAAAAAATTGCTACTCATACAACATATATTTAGAATACTTTTGGTTATTTCACTAAAATCATGATAAAAGCATAGATGGCGTGACTAATTTTGCAGTGTGAGTTTCTCCTGAACCTGAATACCATGAACCCCCACATTTTAATGGTATTATATCATTTTCTTCAAGTTTTTTTCCCGTAAATGGACATTTCATGTATGTTTCACCAGCAGATTTGATTATTTTATTTACAAATTGCATCGTTACAACATCACCAGTTGAGGTTAATACTGCACAAGGAGTAGAAGCGGTCAAAATATCGCCAGATGCAGCACAGACCAATGATTTCGGATCATCTTTTGATCTGGAAAATTTGACATCAATCATTTTCGATAATTTTAAAGGCTTTTTAGAGAAAGGGCAGGTAACGATTTCTGTTGTTGGTTTTTCAGGCATCTCTTCTGCTTCGGGCTGTAAACTCGGGATCCAAAAACAGGGAAGATCCTTATTAGATGAATCTGAAATTCATTAATTAATTTTTACGAAGGGAATTTTTAGGAGCCTTTTTTGCTTTGCCAGCAAGCTTTTTCGTTACTATTTCCGATTTTAAGAAATCTTCACGTTTCTGGTTGCTAATTGTTTCTTGGGCTTCAATAACTTTTAAATTTTTCTTGTGTAACTGAGGTAATTTGATAACAAATTTACCATCAAATCGTAAGCCTTTTTTTTGTTTTTGATTTCTTGCTTGCGCTTAATTACATATTCAATAAGAGCTTCTTTGTCATACAAGTATCCATCTTGAGTTACAACAGGATTAAGACATTCTTGATTCGTAAGCGAGCAATAATTTAATAGTTGCATGGATTCTCCAGCCATGCGTTTCTCCATGATTCCAAACCCAGATTCTTTGGAATCACGTTTGCGTTCATGGTAGGAATATACAGGATTAGCAGTACTATTCTTTCCGTGTTTTGTCATATAACTATCGTGTTAAATCGGTTTTAATGGCGAATTTATTACAATGTGCTATCTCTCGCTCATCAAGACAATTTTTACGCCCGCAACTCTCTAGCCTTTCAAGAAATAAACCAGATAGCACATATGAATAGTTAGTAACTGTAAAATTACACGTCAGCAAGGGAGAGGTATTTTTACAAAAGTTTAAAAATCAAAAATTTCCCCTCAATATGTCTATAAACTCGCCTGAATATGATCCAAGGGAAATGTCGATATTTTTGATTAGTTTAGGAAATTTGTAAATCATATAATGAAGAACGGTAAAAAAAGTGAAGCATATGCCATTTTTCAAGAGGTTTTTACCAAATAAAATGTCTAGATTATAAAGGAGCTCTCTCTTATGATACCGTTTGATTTATATATTATCCAAATAGATCAAAAATAACCAATTTACCTCCCGAGCATCAAGACCCAAAAGAATTCTTTTTTTACGCTCTTTCAAAAATTAAACCAGTGATTCAAGTTCGAAGTGTAAAATTTTACGGTCGAGATTCTAAGGTAGACCTTTTATGAAAACAGATTCCTTATACAATAGGACCACAACGAGCTCGATATCTCGCCTCAAAAATTTTAATTTCATCCCTGTTCAAAAAATATGGTAAAATTTTTTTTTCCTTATAATTTTCTTAATTTCGATCCTCGGATTTTTGATATATAATTGCAAATCACAGCACGAATTTAACACTTTTATGATAATCTATTTTAACACTCGATATTTTTAATTTTGTTTAATTTGATATTCTAAAATGTCAAACTCGTGCAATTCATCCTTAATATCAGGTAATTTAAATGTAAATAAATGGACAAGAGAAAAATGGTGTGCAGAAAAATTTTGCCATCAAGCTTATTAGAATAAAGTTTTTTTAAGTGTTTCTGATCATGATTCGTTGAGTTTTAATGATCCAAATTAGACATGAGTGGTTTTAAAATTTTCAATGCATCGAATTATGATTCTGTCTTCCACTCTGTTGTTTGATCACTTTTAAAACACAATATAAATTAATATTAATGGAAATAGCTTTATATGGTACTTTAGATAATTTTTAAGAATATTACGTAATTTAATGTACTTATTCTCAAATTTTTTAAATAATGAAATAAAAAACTGAGGATAAAGTTATTTAATTCATAAACTATCCCATATTGTTTTTTTAAACACCATAAGTATTTTTTCTCGGACATGATTACATTTATTATCACCATGTAAAGATGTAGCTAAATTTTGATTTTTGAATCTATTTACTCCCGCTATAAATTTATAACAGATGCTCATTTGGCTCATTCTTATAGTTAGAATCCATAGATAAACAAAGTAAACTTAAAGTACAATCTTTGTTGTAAAATTTGGCCAACGTAGCCTCAAATTACTTATATACGTCCGACTTTTGACTTTAAGACAAATAATAACTTACTCTTGATGAGTTGAAAGATTTAAGCATTTTAATTTGACCTGAAATGACACAGCAGAACCTTGCCATTTTTTCTCAGATTTTATTTTTTTTACTTCCAAGAATGATTGAATATTTCCTAATTCATATCCGTAAAGAATCCTTGATTTCTTACGATACAACAATTGACCTTTTTTAAAACCAATAATGCAAGTAGCTGAAGTACCGCGTCGACTCGAGATACGCATTTAATATGCAGACAACAATTTTAAATTAATTCGTTAAACTAACTATATCTGATAAATTTAGCCATCAATATCTTGACTTTTACTGTTGAGTTTATTGTTCTCAAATATATTAGTGTTTTTCTATTAAAAATATTCTTTTATCCATCTATGGTGGCAACGAATTTATTAATGAGACAATATTTATATTATCCTTCTTACATATTTGAGACGGCTTATTTTTTATTTAAATCCTGCTTAAAAAGCTATACGTGCCATATATAATTAAAGTAGGGCCCTTACAATATTCTATTAAAACTTTTCGAATCGTTATTGTAAGATAATAATAATAGCGTGGGACTACGCATGCTAATCTACTATGTCATTACAGTTATATAGCTGACAGGTGATATTATTAGCTAAATTAAAATTTGTGGTGCCTTTCAGGGTTCAATCGCCATTCTTTTAAAACTTATAGAATTCGCAGAAATGAACAGTAGCGGCTAAATATGCGTAATTTTATAAATTTATAATATTACAGCATAGAAGAAATTAATTTGTAAAATATCTACTCTTAATTTATCTGCATCTTTAATCCATACTTTGCTCGTTAAATAATTATAATATGCATTCAGAAAAATAAATAACATTTTTATCAGATAATTTTTTCACAATCATTTGATTTATCTGATTAAGTAAATTCTTACCAAAAACTGTTTTTATAAAGTTTGATTACAGTATAAAGTTTGCCATTACGGGCGAAGGAAAAATTAAAAGCATGCGTGTAGTCGATTCAAAATAAATCACGATTCGTAGGTCTTTAAATTAAATTCATCAAATTGACACTATCGATACATCAAGTTGGCAACTAAAAAATCAAATTGTCATAAATTATGTGATAAAAACATATAATTGGAAATTATAGTAGAGTTGGGTGTTATTTGAGTGTTCTAAGTTTTTTATCAAAATTAAAATTAAATGATTCAATCAAATTATTAACATAAAATTGATAGATCATCAGTTTAATTTGATTGTAGTCTATATTTACTGTGGTCAAATTCAATTTTTTAGTTCTAAGTTGCGGTGTTCACAATAATCCCAACTTATCGGCGCCATGTTTAGTAAGAAAGCTTCATCTGTCTACATATTTTTGTCGATTAGTTTAATTAGAATACTATATAATTAAGAAAATTATTAAATTTGAAAAAAGACTGTAAACGAAACGTGATAATAACTAATCTAACACATGCGCGCTAACTAATTATGTTACATTTCTCCCCCCTCCGAAGTTGGGCAAGTGCTCAGTCACAAATTTTCTGTTATCCGTTGGTACGATAATTTTTCTTTTATCCGCGGGCTCAGTTAGATACTTCTCGTCTATTTCGCAGGCTTTAAGGCGGTCGTGGTGGATTACGTGTTTTAACTGTGTCCTTGAGAATACTAGGATATCATCAAGATAACAAACTACATTCTTAGACTCCTGCATGATAATATCGAGCAGGCGTTGACATGTAGACGGTGCTCCACATAACCCAAAAGGCATCGTAACGAATTCGTAAATTCCGTACCCGGGTCCGAGACTGAAAGCCGTTTTGCAGATGTCTTCCTCCTTGATTGGGACTTGCCAGAAAGCACTTCTTAAGTCAATGGAGGAAAATATTTTCGAGTCACCTATTCTGTCGAGAGTTTCTTCTGTGTTGGGAAGTGGATATTTTGACGGGGCTGTCACGCTATTAAGTCCGCGGTAGTCAACTGCTAGTCGCCGTTCCCCATTCTTTTTTAAAGGCATGGTCACAGATGATCTCCAAGGGCTTGTACTTGGTCTAATTATACCCGCTTTAAGCATTTCGCGTAATTTTAATTCAGCTTCATTTCTTAACGCCTTAGGGAGTCTGTAACACTTGCCAGAAACAGGATTAGCGTCCCCAGTGTCAATCGAATGCTGAACCAAGTTAGTCCGCCCTATGTCGAATTCGTTTTTTGAAAAGATGTCCTTGAATTCCTTTAAAACATCCAAAGCTGGAGTCTCTTTGATGGCACAAAGAGCTTGACTCTTCTTACTGACAGTTGACATGGCCAAATTAATTGTGATATTGTTCTCGGATAAGAAATCGCGACCGATGATCACATCTATATCCAAATTGTTGATTATCATAAAATTCCACGTGAATGGTTGACCATCGACAATTACGTCTGCCTTCAGTTTCCCACATGCCATTAGCTGCCGACCACAAACAGAATATAAACCAGAAGGATAATATTTAGATAAATTATTTTTAGAGTAGAGTTTAATTAAGGATATGGGGGATCCTGTATCTATCAGTCCGTCAAACTCTCGTCCGTCTTCTGTTCTGACTTTAGATAGTAATGGGGCAATAACTTGGTCGTTTAAAGCTCCGATTTTTCTGGGAAGCCGAATGGTGGAATTCTTAATTGGGCAAATTCTGGCTATGTGTCCTCTTTCGTGGCAAATTCTGCACCTGACTTTTCCTTCACATACATCGCTTGTATGTGAAAAACATCCGCAGCGTTTGCACTCATTGGAATCGTCCCGTTTTGGTCGCTGTCCCATTTTTAACTTCTGGATTTGACTTTCCAGGTCGAGAATCTTCTTCTCCATTGCTTGAAAGCTTTGAAGGGCACCAACGTGCTGACCTCGTTCGTCGCCGACGAGGAGGTTTTGCGCCTTCCGTATCAGCGAATCAAGATCTCTGCACTCGAAAGAACGAAGAATCGATGAGAGGTTCTTCGGTAAGCAGTCGAGGATTTTGGCAGTGACCATTTTGTCGATCGCCTCCTTTGGGATGCCATTCGAAATTCCACGGGCGTATTTTTCGAGCCGAACGGATAGATTTATGATTCTTTCGCCAGGTTTGAGGACTACAGAGGCAAACTTTGATACATGGTCCTCTTGGGAGTGAATAGACTCTTAGCGTTTCAGGAGCACTGATTTGATGTAATTCAGACGCAACTTGTACCCAGCGGGATCTACAAGTTTTATGTCCTCCAAATCCAGACACAGATGTTCTCTCAGTTCTTGAGGCAAATTGAGCAGCACAATACTATATTTTTGTGCGTCGCTCCACCCCCTGATCGTTCCATGAAGGTCAAGATTTTCGAATTCCAAGGCCGGGTTTTCTACCAAAGCAAATTTGAAGGTTTCGTTGCCCGCTGGCACCATTGTAAACGAAACGTGATAATAACTAATCTAACACATGCGCGCAAAATAATTATGTTACAAAATTAAAAATATTTTACAAAAACGAGAAAGATTATACAGAACTAACGATCTAATAAAATTTATGAAATGAGCTTGAACTTATGCTACGACAAAAACTTAATATGTTACAACATATCTATGAATCAATTTTCATAATTTCCCTCAAAAATTTAGCTTTTTATCATTATTTTATCGAAAATTTTTATTAATTCGATTTTGAATGTTAAAAAGCGCAATTTCAATTGTTAAATTTCGCAATAATTGAATACAATGATACCTCGCATAACGTGCTCCTTGGATAACGTGCGCTGCGCATAACGTACTTTTTGTTGCTAATAGATAACTCGCATAACGAACCTTGCTTCGCACAATGAAATGAATCGGATTCCATCATTTCGCTTATGCGCGCGTGTTTGTCATGAATTACGATTTATTTTTGAAATCGAACAAAATCAACTCTCAAAATTTCTCCAAACCGAAGTTTTAATGTTTGTTGTTGATATATAAATTAATTTTTTTTATTTTATTTAAGTACAAAGCCTGCTTAGCATAACGATCGTTTCGCGTAAAGAATTAACTCCTAGAACGAATTAAGTAATTTATGCGAGGTATCATTGTGATCGAAAGAAGTTATAAAAAATATGTAAACATGTTCGAAATAAAATTTCTCATTTAATAAATTGATTTTTTATTTTTAAGCCTTTTCCATAGAAGATGAGTGAAATATATGGTAAATAAAAGAAGACGTTTATGGCAAAATTAAGTTATCTTTACAAGATTTTTTTTCACACCCTGATGGAATATTTAACAACAAGGCACCTTAGCTGGTTCCCCCTAATACACATGATTCTATCGAGTTTGATTAAACGCCAGAGATGGCAGGGTCTTGTAGTGTGTGACTTAACTTAAGCATCACTAACTAAACTTTCGCTTTGATTTAACCACTAGCTCAACGATGCCGAAACCTCGTCCGCTATCTGGATCTAAACGCTCCCTTAGCTTTTTTAATAACATAATTGCATATGTTTTGACACAGAGTTAGCTAGTAATTTTTATTTAACTATGACATAGAAAAGATTAAAATATTAATGTGAAGAACCCAGAGGATTCAGGAACTGTAGTTTAGTATTAGGGCAGCGAAAAATAACACGGATTTTGTGGGGAAATATCTACTAAACTTTATCCATGATAAATAAGCTTTCTCTCAAACTTTTTTCTAAAATTATGTCGTATCACTAAAGCGTTTTGAAAAAATAACTTGCACAAAAAATGAAGAAATAGCTAAACATGTTCTATCAACGATTTGAATCGATAATTCAAGCGTGCAAGTAAATGAGGCATGGGTTGAAATAACTGTTTACATTTATAAATTTAGTAGATCTGCCGGATTTATAAATTATTTATTGAAGTCTGGTTGACCGGTTACTTGATCGTGGATAGTTAAATGTAGCATTTTCGGTGATGGAACATGATCGAGACATTCAGTTCAATAAGTGAAAACTAACTCACGTTTTTTTATATTTTTTTAAATATATTTTAAAAAAAATTTTTTTACAATTTTTAGTTATTTGAAGGAAATATTAGATTATTAGCGATATTTTTACACAGTTTTAGAGGGCATTTTTGTATGATCAAAAAAGAACTAGCGTGATTCAATAAAAAGGTCACCCTCGTCTCTTCTTCTGTCACGGTATTATTATAAGATTAAAATTATGTAATAAATTAGAGGTATATTAAATAAGTATGACTTATTAAAGGTAAAAACAGTCAATGTGTAACAAAAGTCATTTTATTTTTATCTGGTGATTTATGAACGTAATTATGCGTAACAGATTCTTAGTTCTAAGGATGGCTTCAAAATGATATTAACCATTCTATTCAAGACAATCTAGGTCAAAAGCCGTGAATAATAGGTACGATTGATTCATGCGCGTTTATGAAAATCTATTCAAGCGCCATCTTTGATAGCCTTGCCAAAAGTGTATTTTAGACTCACATGATACACATAGAACAAACTGAATCGATAAGTAAGTTTCTATTGTGATCATAGAGAATTACTTAGACGATGAAATTAGAAAGATTTGCATCCAACACAAACCAAGTGATAAGAACTCGTCAAAAATTTGTTACGAGCTCCAGTGGAATGGGAAAATTGCAAATCTTAGAAAACATTCGAGTGAATCCATAATAGAATATGAAATTCTAGAATACCATACTGAGTTTGTGATTGAAAACGCAACTTTTTGTGAGTTTCAGACAGACGTCATTTCATTTTGTTGTGTTGGATCCTCAAATCTTACTCATTTTAATGAAATTTTCAAATATACCTCTAGAACCCTTCCTTTTAAAATCAAAAATATTTACTTTGTTAAACATTCTAATCCCGGGCTTGTTATAGAATCTGAAAACAGTTACAAGAATTATTACTTATTTTGGCTGAGCCCATCTCTTAATGATCTATATCCTTTAGAATTAAATACAACTCCAAATCAGCTATCAACAAACATATGTGCCATGTTTCCTTTAAATGACCACTATCACGTGATGCTCTGCAGTTCTAACGAAGGATTTATTAAATACAACCTTATATTCAAAAATGATCGAACATGCTCGCAAGATATGGAGGAACACGATTTTAAAAGTAGAATTTGCCCACCTAGTGAACTGTCCCTTCAAAATATATTTTGCCTAGAAACTATTTCAAGAGAAAGATTTTTCAACACATCTAATTCAAATCTCATTTCCTTTTTGTGTGAAGAAAATGAGGAGTCTGCTCTTAATGCATCCTTTCTTAACAACAGCTTAAGATTACAAAAACAGTCGCAAATAGCAATAGGCTCATCCGAAAGAGGCATTTTTCTTGAAAAAGATCCATTATTTCCAATTTTTCCGAGTATTAAACCAATTAAAATAATCAAGTCTTATATTATAAAGGACTGCACTGGAGACAATTTTCTGTGGTGGCTTGACAATTCAAATACTGCAACTGTAATTGACTTCAATTTCAAAAATAATCCTTATCAGTATAAAGAAGTAACCGATATTGCCTACTTAAGTGAACTAAACTTGGTTTTAATGGCAGAGATCGGTGGTAATCTGCGTGTTTTTAGTGGCCTTGGATGTATCTACGCCGATAATCATTCGTTTAAAAATGAAATTTCGTTTGCAACTATCAGATCTGATAAATTTTTGATCCGATTTAAACAGTCTCTTTACCTTTTAGAACTTCCAAAAATTTTTGAAATCGATTATGTTTTTTCAAAATTGCTTAAATTATTCCTTTCAATAAAACCAAGTATGTTTAAACGCATTTTTGATTATTTTTATTCAACAATATTCGAATATCAAGATAAAAATATTTCTTTTGATACAATCCTATCAAACGCGTTCTGTCATATTTTCTGTGCTTCATACGTCAATCTTGATCAAGAACACATAAATTTTAGACGTATGAAAAACGCCATTATTCGAACAGATGGGTTAACTCACATGGACTATCGAGAAGTTATAAAGTGCTTTTCAGGGTATATAGAGGCAGCATATGAGCTGATTTTGGAGACATATAAAAGGCTGTTGGATAAGTGCTCGGGCGAATTTTGTCATAAAGATATATTAAAAGCGATTATTCATTCAATTTACATCGCCCATATTCGATGTCCCTTAGATCGGTGTGATTTGATTCCTTGTAATGGAGTACTTAATTTAAATTCATCCTTATCTAAACGGAAAAAACAAAAATTTTTAAATAACTCAACGTCCGGCGTAATTACAGCTAAAAGTCATGTAAACACTGAAAGGCGGTCAACCGTATTTCCAATTGCCGAGCCTAACGAATTTTATAAACCAAATATCTTAAAAAACACGCGAAAGTATTTTGATTGGAGTAAACAGTTCGTGTTTGTAGTTGCCTCCGATCAGATGTTCAATCAATCTAATGATCAAACCGATAACCCCGATGATGAGGATTCTAACACAAACACAATAAGTAGACAAAAAGTCGCATTTTCTTGTTATTTGAATCAAATCTATTCAAAACCTCTCGGTAGAGGTTGTTTAGAATTCGGCACCGGAAATCAAGATTCAACTGCATCTTCGTTAAAAATTTCAAAAAAAAATATGAACTATGAAGCAAAAGTAGTCGTTAACCATGATGCCGACCCATTTTTCTCCTTAATTATATCCTTGGATCAACGAGACATTAACCAACCGGCTGTTGAGTGGCCAAATTTTCATAATGGTGTCACAATGGCCTTAATTTCTATTAAATCTAACGATAGTCGAAGTAATATTCTTAATTCTGATCTCTGTGACATAGAATCATGGATATCAGATACAGTAGAGGGCCTAAATAATGAGGAAGCGGGTGGTTTCTTGTTTGGATGTGGTCTCATAGGACGTCTAAACCAAGTCCCCTTGATGTGTCCTGGGTTTCTTGTTGAATTTTTCTTGCAAAAAACTCACATAACTGTATGTGGTATGCTCTTAGGTCTCGGAGCTTCTCATGTGGAATCTCACAAGAACGAAGAGCCCCATCTGGTACGTAGATTACAGAGGATATTCTTTATCCACTCTGGGTTGTCAACTACTCTAACAGAAGGAAGAAAAACCAACATGTCTGAGATAAA
Source organism: Cyprinella venusta (assembly GCA_038021265.1). Lineage (NCBI taxonomy): Eukaryota > Metazoa > Chordata > Actinopteri > Cypriniformes > Leuciscidae > Cyprinella > Cyprinella venusta. The sequence goes on from JBBNEX010000636.1 coordinate 14,435, forward strand.
CAAGGATTTTCTTGATTTTGAAGATGTCAACACAAATCTTAATGTCAACGCACAGGCAGCTTCTCTCATATCGATTGGACTCATGTACCTTTGCTCCAATGATGAGCTCATGCTTAATATTCTTAAGCAGCAACTAGATTCGCTGGTTTCAAAAGTTATCGAATGTAAGCCTCTTCCCTCTGGCATACAAGGTATCGTATGCAATCCTACCTACGTTTACCGATATAAGATTATTGCCATGTCATTAGGTATGAGCATCGGGATGATAAATTGTTCATCTAATAATACCAGAAGCCGATTTACATGGGACAAATATTTTGGCACTTTAATTAGATCTCTTCTTGATTCTGATAATATTATGGCCTATTTTCTTGAGTCAGTATACATCATGATTATGCTCACTTATTTAAGATCAAACAACATCCATGCCGCTAGAACAATTTCAATCACCGAAAATCAAATTATTTTGCGAAAAACTAAGCCTTATATAGTTTTGTTGTCTTTCTGGATGCAAGGCCTTATCATGGATAATTCCTTAGTTCCAAACCGCAAAAATATCATGGCTGAAATGCCAAAATGGGTTAAAACAGCCATAAATTCTCATCCGAGGTCGCCAAAATATGAAAAAAATATTGACTTGGTATACGGTTGGTGTGCTATAACAGGGCACCTGTATGCTATATGCTTCAAGTATGCGTGCACATTCAACGCAAAAGTACGTATTCTCGTCACATTCTTCGTGGAAACCATATTGAAGCTCATCGAGGAGATTAAAGATATAACTTGTATCAAGCATGCCCACATGTTATCTAATCTCTTAAATTGTGTTGGAGTTCTTTTATTGGGTCTTTCGGTAACTTATATTGGCTCTCGTAACCAAAAAATTAAGAGATTAATTATTTCTGTCCGGAATTCATTCCCTCCTCAGCCGGGGGTTTGTGAGAGGAATCTAATTTTTCGACCCCAATATTATATGAGCTCTGTTAGTACAAATCATCTATATGGCTTCCATATGATGCTTAATCTTTCATTAGGGTTAGTTTGTCTTGGTAACGGTCTTTTATCGGTAACAACAGCCTCCGTACAGACATATAGCATGCTTGTTCTTTCCCTTTATCCAGTCTTCCCGAATGTTTCCTGTGATAATCTTAATTTTTTCCAGCCTCTTAGAAATCTCTATGTACTCGCTTGCACGAAATCAAGACATTTGATTGTTATAGACCCAAATCCAGGTAACCAAGTTCACAAAATTGGAGTAATTATTTATGGAAAGCATGGAAAAAATAAATTAAAATTACATCTTGATTCGCCTCATCCGATTATACTTCCAGAACTTAACACAATTTATAAGGTTGAAATTGTGAGTTCAGAGTTTTTGAAAGTTGTTATTCTTTCAGATGAACTAAAAAAATCAGCCTTAAGACATAAGTTATATGACCTGGGTCAATCGCACGTGATTTATCTAGAGCGCAAGACCACTATAGTTAGACCGTTTTATAATATAAACACCCTTTTCGATGCCGGTACAGTTGGCTTCGTTGGCTCTTATAGTGGCGGTTTTCCGCCCGAGGCGGAAATTTTGTTTTACACCAATTCATTGTCAAAATTTCAAAAAAAATATACTGGATTTTCTCAATTAAACTTAATCAATGTTTTGATTGAATTATTTATCCATGACCGTGTCAATGATACCTCTTGCGTATCTCGTATGGTCTATACATGGCAGCATCTTATTGATAGATTGTTAGGGGTTTCTTCCAATCCCCTTACTCGGAAGATTACACGTGGTAGAAAAAAACACTCATCAAAGAAAAACATAAGTGCAGTAACCGAAAAATTAATTGATTTATTACGTAGTAGCTAAATTTTTTCATCCTTTTTTAATAATTGTTTTCGCGTAAAATATGCACATATCGCCAAACGCGAAATCATCGTATCATTTCTAGTATTATTGTCTTAAAAGTTTTTTTATCGAATGAAAAAAAAATCCTCAGTCAATAAATATTTTTTTTATGATTTATGCCACAAAATAACAAAACTTGCAAAAACATCGGAGGCCGCGATTTTCTACAGAAAATGATAAATTTATAATAATTCCTCGTAAAAAAGCATTCAAATAAAAATAACAAATTTTTTAATTCGCAAATTTTAAATTATTGACGTAAAACGAAATTTTTATTAGATGTACAATTTTTGGTGTTTCCTTATTTTTAAATCGCTTAAAGCAATATTTTTAAACAACCAGTTTAAAAATCCCATTCTTTACACTTTGGTTGTCAATCATAAATTTTATGATTTTCAATAATCATATTCAGTGTTTCATATATGAATTATTGTATGTTCAGCAATAGAAAACAGCTTATGGAATAAAAAATAAATCTGATTAATATTATTCTTAGTTTATTATTTTTGTGTCTCTGAATTTAAAGTAATAGGACGTGGACGCAATCGAGCCTGTTGATGTGAAACTGGTGAAAAAAGATTTATTATTCAGATTTTAATGATTAGATAAATTTTCATCGTCTAATAAGACTGAAGGAGATAATGATAATAAAACTGGCTCAAAATTTTTGTTTATTCTGCCACCACCGAATCACACACCGCCGCGCCATTATGCACGACAAAATGTAAAATAAAAACTTTAATCTGAGAGAACAGAATTAATGAGGCAAAAAATTTTAATCAGGTCTTCGGGATTAAAAATGCAATATTTTCAATCTTTGTGCTTCATTAAAACCACCGTAAATACTCTTCCTTGACGTAATAAAATTTAAAATAAAAATCCTGCTAAAATTTCCAGTTAAACGATTGTAAAAATAGGTATAAATTTTGTAGACATTTTATTCAGGTTTGTAAGATCCCAACTAGCTTCCTATAGCCAATTAAAAACATATTTAAAAATTTTATCCACATTCAAAGCTCTAATATATCTGATGACGCACACAACTTTCACTTGAAAATTAAAAAATTTGCCTAAATTGTAATGTACCATAAAGCTATGATTTATCTCACGCTATTTTTAAACATGATAGTAATAAGCTCTATCACAGTGTTTCCCAACGTGGGTGACAGGCTCCGTACGAAAGCTAGGCGATTTTAATTGAGGAAATTTGAAAAAAGACTGACTTATAATAATATCCACTTACACCTGGCTCGAGGTAATATCAATTTGTATAAAATTTAGTGCGGGGCCTGAAAGAGATAAGGTTGGTAAAAACTGGTCTTGCAGGTGCTACAGTTTTTAAATTTAGATCGTATATTAAAAATCTTTGACGCCATCTAGACCGTAACGAGCTATCATTCCGCATTTTTTCATTTTTGATTTTTTTATAATTTTATTTTATAAATCATAAATACGGGCACAAAGACTGATTATTTAGGTGCCTAACTGTTAGGTGGTGACAAAAGAGTAAAAAAAACTCACCCTACAATAGAATTAAGTAGGAGAAACACTGCTTTTGGTTCTTAGGCTCTCAAAGGAATTTTTTTATATGTAAATTTATAAACTATTTTTAAACCTAACGGCTCACACCCTTACTTCGACTACCACTATAGCAATAATCTCCATGCGAAATTAAAAGTATTTGACAATTAGTTTCTTATTCCAGTAAAAATAAATTATGTTTAAAATATATTCTTTGTAGTATTACCTGCGCAATATCGTAATTAGTAGTAACATAATTAGTCCTATGTTAATTATATTTAATTATGCCTACTACATTCTTTCTGATAATTAGTAAGTTTCATGGCTCAATTTCGATATTATGAGGTTGTCAAACTCAATTATATTATTCAAGATTAAATACAGATTTCTGTTTTATAATAAAAAAACGACAAAATACATTCATTTTATTCCTTTTAACAGGTCAAGAACGTAATTTGAAAGTGTAATAATTATCTAGAAAACAACCAAGTATTTAAATAATGGCGGCTTAGCGCGCCTCTACTTTTGAAATTTCAAGAATTCATAATTATCCCATTCCTCTTTTGAACAGAATTTATGAGTAATCTTGATTAATAAATAATTTTTGGCTATTTTGCTCTACTAAATTGACGATTTCTTGTGTTCGTGATATTTTTTAGATCACATGATGAAAAATTATTGCGTTCTTCTGACATTTTAATAAAAATTTATACAAATTAAAATTAATTTATTTCATAAAACACTTAAAAATGAGAAATAAAGTGAAAAACGCTGTAAAAATTAAGATATAAAAGTTAATTTTAGCGCTTTAAATTGTTGTATTAATAAAAAAAAATAAAATTTTTGATATCTATTACTAGTTAATAATAATA
>JBBNEX010000126.1:0-57223 GCA_038021265.1 Cyprinella venusta
TCGCAAAAAAATTTTTTTTTAGATATCTGATTTTTTTGATTTCAAATATAATCTAAGAAAAACAAGATTCAGGCAACTAGTTAGGCATGCGCAAAAAATGAAAAAAACAATTTTTTTTTATAAATTATTTTGATGAGAGTCATATTATTGATCGAAGTGTATATGTTTTTGCATGCGTATAAAAAATTTTTTATTATTAAATAGATGTCAATAAGGTAAAGAAAATATACTAAATTACAGAATAAACTAATTATTAATTGAGATTATTTATCGCATCGTTATTTCTACACAGGGCACTAACGTGAATTTCAATATAGCAATAAATTGTATTTTTTTTTTCATTTTTTTGAAATACAATTTTTCTTTTATATTTTTAAAATATAATAAGAATATTTTTAATAGGAATTATCGTATGATAACAAATATAATTTGAACATTAATTTTCAAAGTCATTAATTAAATATTTAATCTATAAGTCTTTTTATGTTTTCTTTTCCCATAATAACAAATTTGACTCAATTTTTAAGAATTTAAAATTGTTTATTTTGTCAAAATTTGAAAAAAAAATTCATACTAATATGATCGTGATAAAAATACGGTAAAAATTTATAAATTAGTTAAAAACACAAACTCATCGAACTCATCCGAGGTACATGGGAGTTAAATCCTTATGATCAATGTAAGTTGCGAATAAGCTTTTCGACTCAGGTCAAAGATTTTAGGCGCTTAAAGAATTCATTTTCGTAGGAGCAATCAATAATAATTACAATAATAATAATAATAGTTGCATATTTTTTTTTATATTTATTTGTCCTGGAGGTGGAAAAAAGACACAGCATCATCATTTATTTTATTATAAAACTGATTTAATTCTACTTTTTAATACCATTATGTAAAATAAATCAAATTATCGCTAATTTAGTGAGGATTTATTTTTAAATTCTTGCGTTTTGTAATAGATATGATAGAAAAGTCACAGATGAAAGTAAATTATGTCAGATGCTCTGAACATTTTTCATGTTAGTGTGAAAACAATAAAATAAATAGAAAATTCAACTTTCTCCAACAAAGCAAATGCTTAATCCATATTAAAATAATATAAGAAGTAAAAAATTAATATTTAGACTGTGAGAATGCCTTAGGTTTATTTTTTTCAATAGATAAAATATCAATAATATAGAAATTTAATTATTTATGCTCGTTTTCCTTATTCTTTGAAATACGAAAGACAATATTTATGCTCCAAAAACGGTCCTGATCCAAAAATGATCCAAAAGAAACCAAACAAAAGATAGTTACATAGGATTATATATTTAAAATTTACTGAAATCAAAACTAAAGAAAGCTTTTCCTGATATTATACAAAAAATATAACGCACGAGTAAACGACTTCAGATTAAAATGGAAGAAATGGATCATAAAGACAACCATAAACAGAAAATATCTTTCGATGATTATGAATATTCGTTCAAGTTTTCAGGAGCAAGATCTCATTATTATAGTTGAAGATCCTACAAGAAAAATTGCAAAGCCACCCTCAAGATTAATATCGAAACAAGAAATTTCGAATCTAATGGAACCCACCAGTGTATAAAAAAAAATTTAGGAACCCCGACTACTTCTGATATAACGGGTGAAGTGTTTAGTCTTGCAAACGATAGAGCCTTATCTTGTTTTCATTTATCCGAACAAAAAATACGGGATATGTTGAACAAAGAAATGATAAATAATTATTCAAAAGTATCAATTATCAAACCAAGTCGAGAAGCAATCACCAACCATGTTTTAAATTCACGGCGAGACCAAGGATGTGGCGATATATTTCGACAAATTAAAACTCCCTTGTATACATCAGTAAGCGATTCGGATTAAAGGCTATTCCTAAAATACAATTTCGCGTATGAGATGACATCGAGTAACGGGATTCAATCTCTTCATCGTCTTTTGCTATGGGGGCATCCAAATTTAATTCCATGTGTGCGATACCGGGGTATGCAAGCATATTTTGATGCAACTTTTAGAAGCGTGCCTAAGCCTTTTAAGCAATCCTTAATATTAACGGTATACAATGATGCAACAGATGTATACGTTCCTGTTGTTTATGCTTTAGTAGACAATAAAACGTCCTGGAAATATTGGCATTTTCTGCATTTTGTTTTAGTTCTCACAGAAATAAAATTCAACCCTTAAATAATTTCTGTGGACTTTGAGTCAGCAGGTATACAGGCTATCAAAGAACAATTCCCCGATACAAAAATCGTTGGCTGCCTGTTCCATTTTATGCAAGCCTTGAGAAGAAAGCTTAAAAACTAATGATTGAGCAAAGCGAAATTGATTTGGCTATGAAAAAAGGGTATTAAGATCTATTAACTATTGTAAAAAAGAGCCAAATACAATTAACTATTAAGTATTTGCGATCAAAAATAGAAACAGTTGACACTTCAAAATGGGATCTATTTTGGCGATATTTCAACGATAATTGGATGGTTAAGTACGAGTTTCAAACTTTGAGTATAAGCGAAATAAAGACCAAGGATGTTGAGATTATAAACTGGACAAATAATAGTCTTGAGAACTTCTATAAAAAACTGAATTATAGATTTCCAGCAGAACTTCCAAATCTATTTTTATTTATTAAAGTAATTAAGAAAATAATGGAAGAATACACAAGATTATTAGCTGAAATATTAACTGGAAATTGCAACAGACCGAAGAGATCAACTATTAAAGATATCGAAATTCCCTATGATTTATTGAATGAATTTTAATATTATAATTTTTAAATTAATTTATTTTTTATTTTTTGGAGCATTTTTGGACCAGGACCGTTTTTGGAGCATAAATATAATCTCCCTTGAAATACGCTACCTGCCAAAGAAAATAATCTTTGTTAAATTTTTTTTTTACTAAAGCTTATTATTTCTGACAAATATAAACGGGGTATCTAGAAAAAATTTTTTTCATTTGACGATTCCGATCAGTAAAATAACAGCTATATTGCCTAGAAGTAAGATTCATTGTATAGTTAAGCCTTTGTTTCAATTTAAATTAATCTTAAGTTTAATTAAACATGGTGGAGATTCTTCTTATACATTAACTGACTTAATAAATGATCGGCTTACTGTGTTTGAGCCAGCCCCTATGTGTGCATTTATATATATAGTATGCAGCATATGTATTTTGACAAATTTTTTGATCATATTGTAACTCATTTGAGTGTGACGCCATTTTTCAAACAAAACTAAATTAATCTTTACGACTACATACGATAGTTACACTCCTCCATATATTTACCAGGTTCGGATGATCGTTTTCTGTCTTCAACGGTGATTTCTCACTTTGAATTTTGTCAAAATAAAATTTAACTACCGAATTTTCGGTAATATGAAGATGGTGAAACCAGTCTGTTGCCTTTTTGACTCTTTTTTTGCGGATAATTAAATCCTCTTTTTCAGTCGCTATAATAACATTTGGCTCGCACGTGGATTTTACTAAGTGCGATCCTTTCCAACTAAGTGAAAAATTTCTTTCCTATCGCTTCATTTCCCATCTTAGGGTAGCTAATCATAACTTTATCAACCTCCAGTATAAAGGGGTTTAAAACATTGACATCATAACTTCGTTTTTTGGTGCTCCTTTTACTGCCTCCGACATTTTTTTCGACATTTTTTTAATGCTTAAATCAAGCGAGATTTATCCCATTTCTGATTTTTGATCGATTTTCCATATAAATATCAAATCCAAACCTATCTTTGCCGAGTAATTAAAAATAATTTCGAAAAAATGAAACGATAGTTGTACTATTTCGACTTGTATTGTATGCAAAGCTTATGCCGGGTATCATAAAAGGCCAATCTTAATTTTTATTAATCGATTTAGCTAGCATGTTGACTATTGTTCGGTTGCTCTCTCAGTGATACCATTTGTTGAGGGTGATATGGGCTTGTTCTTATTTTTCGGATCCCCAGTTGTCTTTCGATGCTTTTAAATATATCTGCCTCAAAGTTAGTGCCCTGGTCAGTCAATAAAGATTTAGGGATTCAAAAAAATATAAACAAATCGGTTGATGAAAGCGTCTGTGACTGTTGAGCATCCGTTTGTTTTAATAGGATTGTATTTATCCATTTAGAATAGTGATCCACTATGGTTAAAATATAGCGATATCCAATCATCTGTCGGAGGTGGTCCTATTATGTCCATAGCAACTAATTCACCAACTTCGGTGGCTGAAATGTGTTTTAACGATGCCCTCGATGTTCTGTCTTATTGGATTGTGTTTAACACATTCACTGTAACTGCCCGATCCAATTTTTTGATGTCATCCCCCATCTTAGGCCAGAAAAACCTTTTTTATTATCATATCGTAAATTCTAGGGATTCCAAGGTGACCTATATTATCACGAGCTGCTGATAAAATAAGTGGAATTAATACTTTAGGAATAACAACCCTATTTCCAAGCAATAAATAGTTATTATATTTCCAAAACAGGATATTATTTTTTAGGAATTGCGACTTGGGTAGATTGTAGAGTATTTCTCTTATTTTTGTCAATTATTTTGTGTTCGATGTCTTTGTTTTTTTTTTTCTAGGACTTTTAAAATTCAGATTATGTCATCGTCTTCATTCTGACATTTCAAGATAATTTGCTCAGAGATTTCAGCTACATCCTTTTTATACTCATCACCATGCAGTATCGTGACATGTCATCCGCATTGGTTGTGTCTCTTTCCGGGAAAATATAATACATCATAATCGAATTCACATATATATTCCGGAGCAGGACATTTGGGCGCAGACATTTGGGCGCAGGACATTTGGGCGCCGATAAAAAAAAATTTCATGTTGATATTATTTTTTTTTGAAATACTAAATAAAAAAAAATTCAAAATTAAAAAATAATTCTGGAAAGCAGTTTTTAATTAGATTTATTAGTATGATTCAGCAGAAAAAGCAAAGTCTTTTTAATTTTGTTTTCTATCATTTTAAGTAATTAAAGACTTAATCAAAAGCAAAAATAAATTATTCTAAAGAAAAATTATGTGCAATTCCTCTCAAATATTCAATAATATTTCGTTGGGGAATATTTTCGAACAATATGCAAGATTCGTTCATCTAAAATGCGATATTTTATTCGTTTTGTTGCCGATACATCGCCACGTACACATTCTTAATAAAGCTGATCGCTAGATTGCTGGCACTTCTTTAAACCATCTATAAATTTCCAAATCGATGGATGATGGCAAGAAAATTGTGTTTGTAGACGTCGATGGGCAGCTTCGGCGTAGTTATTTGTTCTGTCCTCTTGCGACAATGTTCTGGCGTACACTGACCATATCTCAGCAGGAAACAGCGAAGATCTTGTTGATCCAATCAACGTTCAATCTTCCAAGGTAGTTATCCTCAAAACCAATCTAATATAGGAATCATTTCGCGAACGTTTTGCCTACATAAAGCATCGAAGGCTTGATTTAGATCATTTATTGGCACAAAAGCCAGAGAAACAATCATTTTTGCATTCAATGCAAAATCTGCGTTATTGTTGTATATTTGGATTATATGATTAGATGCTAGAGTTTTTTTCAAATTTTTTGACAGATGAAAAAAGACATCCATGTATTCCCGAGTTCGGAAAGCAATTTCTCATAGAATTGATCACTGCCCTCTCAAAGTCGCAGCTAATACTTGTTGGATTAAAGGGCCGGAAACAGTGATTGGATTGCTTGTAGCATTTTTATGTAAGTTTGATGCTAATTTGTTTGGAAGCAAGCAAATAGAAAAGAGGGATTACAAATGTTCCCCGTCTTCCCTAGAATTACAAAATACCTGGCTAAACAAAGAGGGGCCAAACTAATGTGCCATCCACATAGATATAATTAATGTTTGATATCCAACTAGATATCGCTTCTCTTACCAAAATATCAATATTCTACATTCATTGTCGTTTGAATCAAAAAGAAGAAAGCGTTCCGAATGATTTTCAGATGAAAAATACATTTTATATTCTTGAGGAATGTAAAGATCTTCTACGTGTTGTGGAGATGCTAGGGGAGCCCCGATTTGATTTCTGGTTCTCTGAATTAATTTCCTAAAGGTATTCTTCTGAGGCATTTGCCCTTTGACAGCAGTCGAAAATGAATTTTAGAACCTGCGAATACAAAACGATAGGATTTTCGATGGTATTTTTTGAATGCTCTTTCATTGCTGAAATCCGCTTATCCACCACGATTTTTGAAACATTACTGCCGTGTGAATGAATGTATACAACTTTGATCACATTTGATTGAGCGTCCGTATGTATTCTGCCCTTACAAGAAGATTTTCGCTCACATCTCCAGAATTTGACTGTTGAATCGAAGTTATATTTGTCAAAAATATAAATGTAACCCTCGTGAACAAATTTTTCTCGGTTTTTATGAGATAAAAAAAATATTTTCCATGACTGAAATTAGATATTATGCAATACCAACAGTTTCTGAGATTGTTTCTGTGTATTAAAATGATTTTTTTTATATGATTACCGACAATTATTCACCGACAATATGTGTAAGTCAATAAAATATGGTTCGTTCAAATATTTTTAATAATATATAACCAAAGATTTGACGAATTCAATATAAAATTAAGGGATAAGTAAATTATTTTAGGTTTTTGTTATCATTTGTACACATTTTACGACATTTTAAAATTCGGGATTTGTCTTAATTGTAATGGTAAAAATATTTTTCCCCTTTCTTTTTTAAATTTTAATTAAGAAAAAAATTAAAAAGTATATTAATTGAAAATGTTTTTTTCGAATAATATTTCGGATTAAAAAATGCTGATTGACAACATCTGCGTAACATTTTATTAAAAAGACGAAAAAATATAGTTTGAATTTTTCTTTTTTTTTTACAATACTACTATTTTTAACATCATCAAATGACCGTTTGCTCAAATATAATCTAAATGCAAAGTCGGATATTTTGATTTAATATTAAAATTATATTTGATAAGATGTTTACACACTCAGCTCATAATAATAAAATATTTAACTTCATATAAAAGTTATAAAGTTATATCATCCTGGGAAAGATTTTTTATATAAATCGGTTTTTAAATCTGAATCCATAAATTTCAGATTGCTTATGCTTTTTTTCTTTTTTTTTTTATCAATTATGTAATTTTAGCTTAAATTCCATAATTTTATACATTTCTAATAGGAGTAAAATAATATTTTTATGTATTTATTAGATGCATTTAGGTAAAATTCTGTGTCACTTTTTATCAAAGCTCATGTCGGCATAAATATTCATAGAAAACTTTATTCTTGATTTTTAATCTTTTGATGCTATTAAAAATCATATTAAGAGGAATTTTTTTTAAAAATTTTTATCATATATTTAGTAGGATAAAGAGTAAAATATAAAATTCTCTATGAGATATTCCGGCACAAATAAATCTGTTAAGTAAACAAGCATTTTCATGCCGAAAAATACTGTTGAGAATAACTGCTTTAAAATATAATGACATTTAATGTTTTTTTGTCTTTATTGTGAAGAAATTTATTATTTTAGGACTTCCATATGAGTAAAGACCCATGTATATAAAAAATTTTTACATTTTATGCTTTTTCTACTAGATATCATTTTAAATTTTATATGATATAAAAAAAATTAAATTAAAAAAAACTATTTTTACGGTATCATTTTACAAACGGCGCCCAAATGTCGCGTACTGTATATATTTCCTACCATCGAGTAAGCTGACCTTCAGGATTTGTGGATTTTAGCCGTCCTTTTAGTGATTTTATGGTCCATATTATGTTGAACTCTGCCCCAATCAGTTAAGGTCGAAACTTTTTTAGACCCCAAACAATTGCTAATTATTCTCTTTTAGTTTTTGAATACTTTCTCTCCTGCTTAGTGAGACAACGGCTAGCGAATCGGACAACTTTCTCGCCCTCTGGATATTCTTGATTTAAGACGACGCCCAAGGGATTTGTCACTTGTGTCACAATTAGAGCACGAAAGTTTTTGTTTCTTTGTGGAAATGTTAAGACGGGAGCGTTTGCTAGATGGTGCTTTATCGTTTCGAAAGCCTCGTTTTTCCATTACTCCCCAATTTTATTTTTCTTCCGTAGTTATTTTTTTCTCCTAAAGTTGCTTCCTGCTCAGGCCAGATGAGTTAGAAACTGTCGATAATATGAAATGAAGCCCAAAAACGACAGAAGTTCATTTTTTTGATTTTGTCTGTTTCCAATCAAAGGACTGCTTTTCACTTTATCTGGATCCGTTTTAATTGCATTTCTTTTGATACAAACCCAAGATATTTTATTTCTGAGCAAAAGAAGTGGCATTTTTCGGCCCTTATCTTAATTCCGGTTATTCTAACGATTTCCAAACCTATTTTATATCTTTCAAGTGCTGCTCTGCATTTTTGCTATATATTAAAATGTCATTCAAATATATAAGTGTATTTCTTCCCAGATAGCTCAAAAAAAATTCTTTCATGGCTCTTTAAAATGTTGCGGGTGCATTAACTAACCCAAACGGCATCTTTACAAACTCATAAAATCCGAAGGGGCGTTGTAAAAGCAGTTTTAGAACATTCTTCTTCCGTTAAGTTTAATTTTCCAGTAGCCTGATGCCGAATCCAATGTTGAAAAATGTGTTGCGCCGTTGAGCATATCAAGAGTAGAATCTATGCGAGGAATTTGATGAGATTCGTGAACTGTAAAGCTGTTAAGCTTCCTTAAATTAATGCATAGTCTGATTTCTCCATTCTTTTTTCTAACAATGACTAAAGGATATGCCCACGGAGACATGCTTGGTTTAATAATTCCTGCGTCCATCATTGCATCAATTTGGGTGTCAGTTTCGTCGCTTTCTACAGTCCACGAGCTAGGGTGACCCCCAGAACCCACAATTATAAAATTGAGTTCGCTGGCGTCCTAAATTTATTGTATTGAGGCGAATCAGCCAAATCAGACATACTTTTTTTCTAGTTTATTAAGTTTGTCATTTTCCATCGATATTCCATAAGCACTACCGCGAATGCGAGAGTTTTTTGTTTCGCAAAGGTTTGCCGCTTCCCACAATGATTTTGGCTGTTTGAATGGCAAAAGGTTTTTTATATTTTCATCATCTAATCCATTGATAAAAAACAGCGAGCAGAAAAGTCTTCGTCGTCCGACTTCTTAAGAGAAGCTCCCACCAGTTTTTTTATTTTAGAAGCGTACTCGAAGTAAGACTGAGATGGAATCTTCTTTATATTGATAAGTTTTGGAGCCTTCGCCTACGCATCCTCTGCATCGCTAAATCTTCCCACCATATTGTTTAAATAAACTTTTTATTCCAAATTATGGCCAACCAAGTGAGGTGATCTCCTTTAACACCTTAAGAGTCAAGTTAATCGACAGGAGTTTTTTCCTTCCTTCGTTAAGAATATTATCCATCCTCGCATGCTAGTTCGTATCTTCTAACCCATGCGAGGATGCGATCGCCAGTAAAGCCTTTCTAATTTTCGAACATTCCTGGCTGACCACGCCAGTTGTAACTAATTTGAGTATGACGCAATTATCCAAACAAAACTAAATTAATCTTTACGACTATATACCATAGTTACAAATATTATGCCGTTTTTTTTATCTTTGACTTAGTTTAAATAATTTTTATAAATATTTTAAGCGTATATTTATATATTTATAAATATTTTGATTAATTTCAAAGAAATCGATGAGTTATGGTCAATTTATCAGTGCGTGACAGTATCATTCGTATTTATCGAGAAGGATAAAAGATCGTATAAATTTTAAAATAAAAAAAATGCAATCTATTATAAGATAATCGCAGACTAATATAAGCATCCGCACTGATATAACCACGATACATTCCACCCCCCCCTCCTCTACAAAAATTAGGTATCTCTTCTCAATGAATTTCTTTCAATATTGTGAATTTTCATTGATTTTTTTTTTCAGTTTCAATCTGCCAATTCGGGGTATCTTTTTAACCTATCGTGGTGAATCGCTATTTCGTTTTCCGCTCTCGATTTCTACCAGATATATATTATATATTTGCTGTTTTATCATTTTCATTGGTCCTTAAACTTTGCTTCAAACGGGCCTCACGTGGGGTTGCTTAAAATCATTTTGTCTCCAGGTTTGTGTTAATTGAGATTTAAATTAGCATCGTGATAATTTTTTGTATGATTCCTGCGATAATTTAGAATAGATTTTAGCTCTTTTCTCGATTTCTTCGATTCCCGAATTTAATTTTTCGACAATTACATTGCGTTGGTTGCTCTTACGCTTCTCTTAGCGTCTTTATTCCATTATACGTTCCTGGGTATTTCCCATAAACGATTTCGAAGGGACTAAATCGTATAGTCCTCGTTGACCATAGCTCCTAATGAGGCTAGTGCTAATGGTAGGTCTTGGTCCTATTCATTATTTTAATCTTAAACTAATTGTTTAATTTTCTGCTTCAAATTGCCTAAACATTTTTCAGAAAGGCCGTAAACTTCTGTGTGGTAGGGTTTACTTCTCGTTTTCTTAATTTTAAGCATTTCACATATGTTTTGAAATAAAAGAGACTCAAATTGACGTCCCTTATACATGTGTACAGTTAGAGGTACACCAAATCAGAAAATTACCTATATAAGGCATCGGGCAGCATCATTTTCTGTTATATTTTATAATGCGAAAGCTTCTGTCCTGTTTGTAAAACTATCCACAAAAATGATTGTGCATTTGAGACCACTTGATGTTTCTGGCAGTGGGCCAATAAAATCAACGTGCTAGTCCGAGAATGGTTCTTTTACTTCTATTACTTTTAAAGGGGTCTATGGATGGATGGTAAGAGTCTTGTTTATATAGCACAAACGGCATAGTTTAATTATAGATTTGAGAGAATTCATAATATTAGGCGAAAAAAAATATTTCTGAAAAAATTCTGATGTTTTAAGGCATCCACTATGAGAACTACCGATTCAGTGTATTCTTTTTGAAAATATTTTTGTGATATCGTTATGCATTACCAATATCTGAATATTCATATTTATAAACCAAAGGTAGTTGTCAATAACGTTAAGCTGAGACCGATTTTCCCCCAACTCTTTTGCGAATATTTGCCAGTTTATTTTTACTTTATATTCTCAATTTCTTATTCCTATAACAATGATTTGAATTCTTTTATTTTTTTCCTAAAGTTCAAAAACGTTTATTCCAAAGACTTAATTCACCGAGCCTACAAATCGAGAGAGAGCCCAAGCCACTACTTTTTCTCAATCAGGAACGTACTCAACCTTAAAATCGAATTCGGATAGGTTTGATAACCACCTTCAGCGGCAATTGTGGGAATCTTAAAATTTTTCAAGGTATTTCAGAGGATGATGATCCGTATGAAGGAAAATACGTCAACCTAGCAAGTAATAAGAATGTCTTTTGATTGCCAATATAATAGCAAAAATTTCTCTATCCATTTTGAAGTATTTTTGTTCTACGGGTTTCAATTTGCCACTTCTGCAAAAGTTATAACTTGTTCGTCCAAGTTTATTAGTTGTGATATTTTAACACCGATCGCTTGTCCAGACGCGTCAGTAAACAAATGTATTGAAACATCATCATGGGGAAATTTTAACAATGGTAGATTTTTCAAATCCTCATTCAATGATATCATTGCCTGCTCTTGTTCTAGCACGCATTCAAAAATTCTATTGCCTATTAAGAATTAATTTAGAGGAACGGCTTTTTCGGCATATTTATGAATAAATTTTTAGTAATGCCCACAAAATCCTAAGAATTTTTTGATTTCGAATTGTTTTTAAGTATTTTTACTTCTTGAAGACGATTAACTTTGCATGGAATCGCTGTCATTCCCGAAGCAGATACAGTACATCCCAGAAAATTCTTTTCACTTTTCATAAATTCCAATTGATCAATGTTTAGTTTTAAATTTGCTGGTCGGATCTTTTCAAAAGTGTTTTCTAAATGTTCTTCATGAGAAATTTCATCTTTAGAAAAAATTCTGAATTCGTCCAAGTAACATAAAAAATTTTTGGAATTCTTGAATACCATGTCCATTTGACGCTGACATGTTGCCCGGGCACCGTTTAACCCGAATGGCATATTTATGAATTAGCATAATCCTATCCCTTGTCCGGGAGAAAACGCTGATTTCCCAATATCATCTTCTGCACCTGGTATATACCAGTAAGCACTCCGTAAATCAAGAGATGAAAATATTGCCGACCCATTTAACTTTACAAGAGCAACTTCCGTATTCTGGAGTGTGTATGCATCAAGCTCTGATAGTTCATTCAGGTAACGTTAGTCAACTGCGAATCTTCTTTTGTCGTTTTTCTTTTTAGGGATCGTTATATTTGCTATCTCATGGGCTTTTACTAGGTCTTATTATACTGAAATCTAGAAGCTCATTAACCAACGCTTCGTCTTGTTCTCTCAATAAGATGGGTAGACTTCTAGTAGGTTTTACAACAGGTGCAGTGTTTCTTGCATTTAATTTATGTTCTATTAGTCTGTTTTTGCAAGGTCGAATTCATGTTTTGAGAAAACGTCAATATTATTATAGATCAACTCATCAAGATTGTAAATACTATTTTTCTTCGTGCAAACTGCTGCTACCATTGAAAGCTTTCTCGACTACATATCAATCATAATTCTTTTTTTCTTATAGGAAATCACGGCCAATTACGGCATCAATCGACAAAGCAAGGACTTAAAAAATTCTCATTTTATAATTTTGTCACTAATTTTCCCGTGAGCTATCTTTCTTCCAATAGGTTTTAAAGGGCGGCCGAATTTTGAAATAAAGCTGCAATAAAGATCATCAATATTATTATTATTATTATTATTAACATAAGTTTCATATCGCAAAAGAGATTTAGAGGATCCAGTATCTATAAGAGCTTGCTAGTCTTCCCACGTTTCGACTAATACAGCGGCAGAAATCCCTTTGTTTTGCCAGCATGAATTAGCTCCGACTGGTCTTGGTTTTAGAAAATATTTTTTTTCTTTTGGGTCAAAACCTCTGATTTGACCCCATTGATTGCATGTTCTTCAAATCACTTTCCCGTCACATTCAGGTGTTCCATGGGAGAAACATCCACATATTCCACACCGAGTTTTATTCTGGTTTCTCACTGTCCCTTGTTTTGAAAGCATCAACTATTTTAATTTAGATTCCAACTGAGTAATTCGCAAATATTTCCAATCAAAGTTAGTCGCCCCGCCTAAATCCTGATTCTTGTAAGCCATAAGAGTTTAGGCTTTCTTAACCAACTCTTATACAAAGGGATATTCTAAAGCAAGCAAATTTCTGGCAATTTCTCTGAACAGCGAGTCCATAAGTTTTTTATGACCAATATGTCGGTCACTGTTTTTGTCATTTTTTCAGCCATAGAAATTGCATAGCTCTCTATTCAAAGAGCGAATTCAAGAAGGTTTTCACCTGATTTGCACTTTGCAGCGGTGAACAAAACGCATCAATCATTAGAAGGCGTCGTGTTTTCGTA
This sequence comes from Cyprinella venusta, assembly GCA_038021265.1. Lineage (NCBI taxonomy): Eukaryota > Metazoa > Chordata > Actinopteri > Cypriniformes > Leuciscidae > Cyprinella > Cyprinella venusta. Next base: position 13,514 of record JBBNEX010000126.1, read on the forward strand.
AAATTTACAGATCTTCTTAAAATTCTTCAGATGAAATTTTGGTGTGTTTTTCTTCTCGTTTTCCTCATCTTCTTTCGTTGGGCACAGTTTTTTTCACATCTCAGCGGTAAACGACAACATTATAATACCTCGCATTTGGTCTCGTGATCATCCTTTAATCAAGCCAATTATATCCACATTTCTTAACTGTGGTATTGGATCTTAAGTCAAGTCGAGCTTCCAATTTTCAAACGCTGGCATCATTACAAGATAATCGCAGACTAATCTAAGCCTGCGTGCTAATATAACTACGTTACACTATCAAACATATATTATTTAAAACAAAAGTTAAAAACTAGATGAAACACTTTCGAAGGTGTAAAAATTTGAAGATCCAGATCTGCTGGAACTTTGGAATCGAAAAATAAAGAAAAGAGAATAATAAAGTTAGATAATAAAAATTGTTTTATGAACAATTGAAAATCTTAATATATCTGATCGATCTTTTAGAAAAATTATCGAAATAATCTAAAGATTATACGCAATAAAATATTTTAAAAGCGTTTCTTAACACATAAGATAAAGACAAAAAGACTAAAAAAATGCAAAAAACAAAAAGGCTAGACCATGCAATATATGCATCTACATGTTTTATTCACCAATAAAAATATTTTTCGATGCATCGATCACAAAACTTGAAAAATAAAAGACAAATACTCAAAAATTTTATAGTTTAAAACATCATTTAAAGATGAAAAATCCCTTATTAGTCATAATTTTCGTATGAAAATGTTCTTTAAGTAAAGCGTTAAGTATTTGATTCAAAAGGACGTCGAAAAAAGCCCGAAGGTCTGTCAAAAAGATCTCTCAGATAACTTAACCCACGGATAGGTAGATTCTTTAATAATAATATATGGATATTTCAGCAGGACAGGGCACAGATGCATTATTCTTAAAATTTGATAAAATTTAAAAAAAAATAATTTCCATAATTTTAGAAACAGATTTTTGTCTTTCAAATTTTCCTGATCTTAAGCAATTTGACGAATTTTTCGGTCGATTTTTATGCAATAGCTTAAAAGATAAAATATAATGCAAACGAATATCTTAAAAATTCTAATTTTAGTATGGAACGAAATTACTGCTGAGGAATGCGTGGTCGTCCTATATAATTTTGAAAAAAAATATTAAGCTTTTCATTATGGCATAGGGAGAAAACTATAAATATTTTTGATCAATTATTATTTATAATATTTATTTCAGTGCTTACACCTTTTGAATTTCAATTTGGTCGATGAGGAAGTTCAATTTGGTAGATTTTCGCGATTGCTTTAACATAGTAATTTCAAATTGGTAGCTGAGTAAGTTCAATTTGGTCGATTTTTTAGAGTGAGTAAAATACCATAAAAATACCGAAAGATTTCAAACGATGTACGACACAGAATTCTTACGCACACAAATAATTATAGATCAAAATGGCGCAAATTGCGCGAACGTTCTCTGTCAAAGAGAAAACATTATGAAACATATATAAAAAATAAAGAGACACTGGGTATATCGATTTAGGCAAAAAAAGAAGGATCACGAAACATCAAATTAAATGAGCAACATCATCAATTTCTCATAAATGCATAAAAAAAAAGCTCTGCTAACTATAAAGCAGCTAAAAGAAAGGTTTTTTCAACGTTCAGACAAGTGGTCAGTACAAAATCCATTACAAACTCAATTATTATGTTAAATATCACACTTAAGCTGTAACGAATAATACCGGTTTCTAGAAACACATCTAAAGGTATTGAATCGCGATATGTTTTTTCTCAAAGCATATTTGAAAGGTTTTAGTAATATATAAGTTTGAGATTTTCCTTGGGCTCTCCTGATTTAGTCTGGATGGACAAAACAGGCTTTAATCATTATTTGAGAAGAACTTTAGCTCGCGCTCCAAGTGGGTAAAGAGCTACATCCGTCGTTCCTAATTTAATGGAAAGAAACATAAGCATTGCGGCTGCAACGGGTTTAATGGGGCTGATGCAATACAGAGTATTAGTTGGCTCCTACAATGCAGACGAATTCTCAAATTTTCTTCGAATGGTGGGATCAATAATATTGGGCAGATCCAAAATAATTATTATGGACAACGTACGCTTTTATCATACGGCCCAAGTAAAAAAGGTGGTGGAAAATCTCTAACATGCGATAAACTTTTAACCGGCGTACTTTCCTCAATTTAACCCAATTGAGCTCTTTCTTTCCAAGTGGAAACAAATAGTAAAATCTCACTTACCGAACATAACATCAGAGCTCTATCACTAAATAAATACAGCAGCGAATGAAATATCTTTGACTAATTGTGAATGATGGATTCGAGAATCCTATAGATTTATGTCGAGATCAATCTAAAGGCAACCATTGGAATAATTATTTATATAATTTATAAAAAAATTTTTTTATTATTCAATTTAAATATTTCGACCAGATTGAAGTTCAAAAGGTGTTATTAAGATATATTGCCTTCAAAAATTAAAATATAACTAAATACAAAGGGAATATAAGGTTAAAGAACTCTTGGGGTATAAACTTTCGTTTTTTTGTTTTAATAAGTCATCACAAGTAAAATAAATTTAGATGAATTTTAATTATTAAAGGCAGTACCCGTGTTGAAATGTAAACTATAATTTTATTCTGTATTCATGGAAATGGTTTTTATTTTAAATAAATAAATAAATTTTATATTTCTTTGCAAAGAATATATATACAGACATCAAAATAAATTTTTATCACGAAAGAGAAAATATGACACAAAATTTTAGGTATGCGTTCGTAACTATATCTTTTTTGTATTATTAAATATATATTATAAATATTACTTCCCAAAAATTATCCATTAAATTGATTATTCCATTAATGCAATTAAATCGAACCTTGATCAGTAATTTGTTAGGTTTTATTTAGATTTTATTTTTTCTGACCATAATTTAGCGTTAATATAACACAATTTTTTTATATTTTATTCAACAAAATGTTGATTTCCCTCAATTACATGAAAAAGATAGAAATTATTATCAAAGACAAGAATTGATAGAATATATTTAAGATTCAAATGTGAGAAATAGATTAACAACAAAGTTGGCTTTTTCATGAATTTTAATAAACAGTTTAAAAAATTTTTAGATTCAAAAGGATATGATTCGCATAATCAACTAAAATATAATCTAATTGTTATTATCAGGTTGGTGCATAAGTAATGTCGTTTTTTTAATCTAAAGTAAACACACAAATTTTTGAGTAAAATAGTCAAATTAATCTAAAATATAGTTTCCATTTGAATCTATTATTTGTTTCCAACGATTTGGTAACTTTTCGATGCCATTTTTGTAAAAATCCTGATCTTTGGTGGCGAAATACTCCGCAACAACAGATTTGACATCATTCAAAGTATTGAATTTTTTTCCATTTATATAATTTTGCAGGGAACGAAAGAGATGAAAATCAGATGGAGCAATGTCTGGAGAATATGGAGGATGCGGTAAAATTTCATAATTTAATTCGTTTAACTTTTGGATCGTCTTGAAAGAAGTATGAGGTCGCGCGTTATCATGATGAAGAATAATTCCTTTGCGATTTGTCAGTGAAGGACGTTTGAGTTTAATATTTTCGTTTAATTTGCTCAATTGTTCGCAGTATACATCTGCTGTGATAGTCTGACCGGATTGTAAAATTTCATAGTAAATTGGGCCTTGTTTATCCCACCAAACTGACAACATGACCTTCTTTTGGTGTATACCTGGTTTTGCGATAGGTTTTGGAGATGATGTTGGTAGGCAATAAGCTTTTTTTTGAACTACGTTATCGTATAGTATCCACTTTTCGTCACTAGTAACTATACGATCTAAAAAAGGACAATGAATCTGTCGCAATAATAATGTTGAACATATTGACACACGATCAAGTAAATTTTTTTGACTCAATTCATGAGGTACCCATTTACAGAGCTTTTGTACGAATCCTAGCTTATGAATGTGACGAACAATTGTGGCATGATTAACATTAAGTTCGATTGAAAGTTCTCTAGTGGTTAAAAGTGGGTCTTCCGATAGCCTGGCACTCAGAATATCCACGTCGAATACGGAAGGCCTACCAGAACGAGGTTTGTCTTCCATGTCGAAATCCCCAGAATTAAATCTCTTAAACCATCTTTGAATAGTTCTAATAGAAAGTTTAACATTTGGAAACACTTCTGACAAATTTTTGTAGGCGATAGATGGAGGACTTTTTCTCTCGAACTCATACAACATACAATGCCGAAAATGAGTTTTTTGTTTTTCGGAAATATCACTCATATCTTTTTTATTAAATGATTAACATGATCATAATATATAAAAATAAAATATTTAAAGTTAATTAAATATAAAAATATAAAAATTTTATCAATTTACCCATTAAATTCTGAGATAAAGGTTACCTAAAGCTCATGCGCGTTTCGCGACATTACTTATGCACCAACCTGATATATATTGCCTCTATTTACAGTCCTGGGGTATCATTATCATATATTATCTTGGGTATAATTTAGTCATTGTAAATTCTTGAAGTTTTTATAATTTGGCCTTCAATGATAAACCAAGAAGGAATTTTTTAAGCAAATAAATTGGAAAAAGATACACTATTAGGTTTTTAAGTTTTTTCAATAAGAGAAAAATGGCTTATTATCAATTATATTATGCAAATTGTGATAGATTTAATGGGAAATCAGTTTTTTTCATAGATCAAAATTTTAGGTTTTTGTATTTTAATATTTTAACCCTTCTCAAAAAACTAAATTAATCTAGTCTATTATTTGATAAAAAAATTAATAGCATTTGATAAAACTTATTATAATTCGAGTCAGAAAACCTAAAAATAGTAGATTTTTGATATTCATTAATGCTTCATTCGGGGGCAAAAATTGTCAGTTATTTGTTCTCAGTTGTGAAAAAAATTATGTGATTAAATTTAAAAATAATACACTAAATTCATTTATTTGCAACATTAATGAAAACATTATGCTTAAATGATTATATTTGTTAAATAGATTTGTTGCTCAACTTATAATTTCTATCACAAAAAAATATTTATAAGAAAAGTTCAATAATGCGTATAATTTGATATAACTATGAAATATCTTGATGATTCCTAAAACAAAGACAAAAACATATGAGATACTTTGGCCATCAAAAAGTTACATTTAATATGCAGAACGTAATTTAAGTCTTCAATATCGGATAAAATTGGTATTCTGTCTCTTTTAATAAAATATTGATGCTAAAGTTAATAACAATAGAGGCATAATTCAAAATTTAGAGAAAAATAATTTGCACACGCGATAAAATTTTTTCAATATTGGCATTCTATTAAATCAACATTGAATATCATAATAATATTACCAAAAATATACATGAATTATATATTTTTTAATAAAAAATACATATACTTTATTTATTCTTACATGAATGATGAAAAAATTACAAACTTTTTAACGTTAAAATTCTAAGCATAATTGAAGAATCAGGAACTAAAATCACATCTGTGAGTTTTAAGAGCTTTGTTATCTGAAAGATGATGGAAAATATTAAAAGTAATTCTGATAAAATAATTTTTAAAGAATAGAAATTAATATCTGTTCAACCTCAATATTTTTGCTAAAACCTTTTTATTATCCATGGAAACTGTGGATACAAAAATTAATTTTTTGTTTGATAAAAGATGATTTTTATCCGATATTTTAGATGGCAATCTATATTAATTTATTCGATGCGATTAAATTTGAAGAAATAATAAAATTTCAAAGATTCTTAATTTATTATGGTTGAATTAGTGTTCTGAGAGTAGAATTTTTATTAACAAGTTAAATGTATTTTTTTATCAAAAATAATATGTACTCAACAAAATTATGAGGTAAATTTTTAAATCAATTTTATTTAAAATTTTTTTTCTAGAAAGAACAAATCTTTAATAATATTTTAAATAAATAATTATTGATTGTTTATCAATGTTTGATCACAATAAAATAGATCTATGGTTGTATCACAATGACTAAGCAGTTTTTTTTGCGAAATCTGAGCTAACATCAATCTTTTACCTGTAATTGAAACTATCAATTACAGTAAAAATTTATTCTACAAGGAACCTAAGACGTATCTAATAAAAAAAACCGTTGAAATGACAAATATAAGAGTAAAAAAATATTGGTACCCTAGATCCTTTTGGCGTACTTATTAGGTGGACAGGCTTGGCTATAATAAGAATGTGATCAACTTACCTTTTTTATGAAATAAATTAGGATAAATATCATCGCAGTTTCGGTGTAACAAAGATAATTCAGCTGAATCTTTACCAATAAAAGAGGATAAATTGTAACTTTAATAGAAAATTTCTTACGAATGACTTTTAATTCAATATATTTGCAACCATTCACAAATATCGTCAGCTTTAAAGCATAAGAATTAAAAGACTGGTACATTTTGTGAATCAGGAAAATATTCACAAAGTTCTTTAACGAAAAGACAATTGTTGTATGAGAAAACGCACAACCGTTTCATCAAGAAAATAAATGATTGATGATGCGCATAAAATTGGACGAGTTTTATCAATTATTTTGGTATTTTAAATATGATCAATTAATTTTTGAATAAAGATATCAATATTTTCCAAAACATGTAAATAACACAATAAATATTCTTTTTTTGTAATTCTGAATGAGTCGTTACTGAACTTAAATTCATCAGAAAACGACCGCAAAAATATATTTGTGGTAACCAAAAGCACAATCAAGATATATTCAGGTTTTCAATCCTTTTAATCGACAGGATGTAGACATTTGTTTACTTTAATCAATTCTTTATCTCGTTCGAATATTCAATTCGTCCACTGATGAGTAGGATAAATCATAAAGGAAGAAATAAAAAAAAAATAAGATCACATTAAATTTACCACTTGATTTCAAAGAATAGTCAAAATACAGTTGAGAGGTTCTAATATTTTTATAGCTGAACAAGCCACTCGTAATTATCGTTATCTAAATGACGCAAGAAATTATTTAACTATTAATTAAATGATCATTTTAGATTAGTATTCTAGTAAAAATATGTAATCCTAACTGTATCATTATTAATCTATGTTGATAGAAAAATAAATAAAAAATATTTTTAATGATATGATTGCAAAATTAAAGAGAGACTATAATATCTAAAAACAGTTTGATCTATCGTATTACAAAAAACTTTGATTTGAAATTCGCTACTGAACATAATTTGCTGTAATAATGATGAGCCGCCCAACACTAATAAAGCATAAATGTTCTTTTACTTAATTGAGACTAAAATATTGTTCAATTAACAAAATTTTTTAAATATTTAAAAAATTCCTATAAATGTGATAAATATTTTTCATCTCTTTAAAAGTATTTTATTATATATTCTTTAATACATAAAAACATTAAATATAGAGTATTTTATGATTCTTTGTTGAGGCATTAATTAAATGGTAATTAAAAAAATTAAATTAAAATAATTTCAATTAAATATAATTTTTTTGGCTATCTTACCCTTAACTTTAAAATATTAACATAAATGGATAACAAAAATCAAGTTTTATCCTTCGATGTTCTAGTATTTTTATTCATTTTAACAGATTTAATTAACAAAAAATTTGCATAAACATAATTTTGACGTCATCTTTCGTAAAACATAATTCGAATGATTTGAATTATGTGGCTTATAGCTGTTAAAATATCATAATTATTAATCTTATTTGGCCAATTTTTTTATCTTTATGTGATACTGATAATTTGTTGTCAAAAACAGTAAATAATTTTGTTGCTTTACTTGCCGCAATCTTGAAATAAAATTTTTAAATATGAATTTTTTATAATTGAACATTAATCTAGAAAATATTTACAAGTAAACTATGATTAATATTTTTTTTATAAAGTTCTTTAAAATCCAAAAAGGCTTTTTAAATAAAAAACAAGTTACACATTCTATTCAAATATTCGATCTAGCTAGTTGAGTATAAAAATTAATTTTTATATTCAAATTTTAAATATTGTTGAAATTGAAGAAAAAAATTACGCAGCAATAATTTCAGTACAAATCATTATACAGGTTGTCTCATAAAAAATGAGAACCCAATATCTAGCATTTATTTTATTTACTAATTATAACAGGAATAATTTTTTTTTTGAATGATACTTAAAACTATTAAATACAGATCGTATATAAAATTTCATAATAATTATTGTTATCAAAGGATTTATTGGTGTTTTGATTTAACATTTGTTGATGCTATATAGGCAAAACTTTTTTAAATATGTTCAAGTCAGTTTGAAAAATTGCTAATTGACCTAAAATTTTTCGCCGACAAATATTTTGAGTTTAAATGTTGATAAAACAGCTCTTAGAGTAGGATATTTTCAAAATAATGCTTTAGATTGAATTTTAAAATAATTAAGGAATAAATGTAAAATAAATATAATTTCTTTAGTTTATGAATAAAAATCGCAATAAAAAATAACAAAATTATGTTTATATTTTAAACGATTTCTTTTAAAATAAACGCAATATTTGAATCTTCGCTTCCAGCATTCTAGTGACATTTCAAATTGGTTTTGATCTTTTTAAAATACTGGTTTCTGTAGAAATTTGACAAACCAAATTTTAAATTTTACTTCAGCATTCTTGGCTTACTATTAATACTTCCGCTTCATATATATTTTTATCTTTGCAAAAAATTAACAGAAAATCATTTTTAGGTTATCGTTTGACTAATCTAATGGAATCTTTGCTATTATAAAGTCGATGTACTGCAGACGCAGGCAATTTTTTAGCAAAATAGCATACAATTTATTTTTACGCTGATTTCGATTGTTAATAGATTTCCCATATAATTTTTTATCTTCTTTTGAAGTATTTTAGTAACTAGTCTAACTATTTTCAACTATATATTTTTTTATAAGTTATTATTTTTAGTATATTAAATTTACTAATACAACTCTACAGCATATTTGGAATTTTTTAGACAATTAGAAATATCTGAATTTAAAAAAATGTCCAGCTAACATAAATTAAAGTAAATGAATAAAAATGGTCTATTTATAAGAAAACAACCCTATAAAACGAGCTGAAATAAATTTTTCAACTAGTATTTTTACAAGAAGTAACTGATTCGAAAAGGAATATGAATCGTAATTCGCTTGTTAAAAAAACTCGATTAATTTTTTTGTGAATCTTTTGATCATAAAATTCCTGTTTTTTGTTAAATCAAAAAATTAACTACACTGTGATATTATTGAGAGTAAGAGCTGTCATTTGATGTATAATTTGTTAATTTTTGGTCATTTCATGTGATTAGAAAATGAATTTTTATGTTATTAATATGAATTTCTCGAGGGTAGATCTCGTTTCGAGGGTCGAATATAGACCTTATTTTCTTATTTTATGTAGTTTAAATAAAAATTGAGGGAAATTTTATGAAAGATAAGGTTTAAGGCTTTCAAAAAATAATATATATATGACTGATTCTGTGCTATAAGACCTAGAGATTTTATAAAATTAATATAATGATGCAATGTGGGACAAATCCGTGGGTCCATGTGATGGGTCAGAGCTAAAGTTGTGAAAGTATAGCAAAAATAATCCTTTGTTTTTTTCTAACCGCATTGAGCTGTAAAAAAATTTTACAGTGAAATATTTGTCGAAGCCAAAGTATAGGTCAAGTGGCAATTTATCAAACGTACATCAACATACTAAGAAAGTTTTGCGAATATCATATTTTCAAAAGTCAAATCAAATAAAAATAATTTATTTAGTAATTTTAATTTTCATGAAATTTTTTTATGTAATCTGTAGGAAATAGTTTAAAGTATAAGTCATGAAAAAATTATTTTTCTGTGATTATTATTAGAGAAAGTAAATTCTAGATGCACGAGTTGTCATTTTTTTGGTATACCTGTATGAATATATTAGAATATGATGATTGTGTTTTTTATAAGCAAAAAATTTAAGTATTATCACTTTTTTCCAAAAAATTTATATTATTTGATGAACAAATATCCTGTAATTATTAAAAAATATTTCTATTGTTGCATCAAGAATATTTTTAAAAATGTTTTTTTTAATCTATGAATTCACAAAATTTTTTAAAAATAACATGAATTTTGTATAATTTACATAAAAACACACAGTGCCTTGTTTTCTATAGTTCATATGATCAAAGAAATTTAACTCTTTTATTTTAAATATAAATTGAGGATATTATTTGAAAATAAATTATGTTCTCAGTCTAAATGTGTAAGCCCTCCTATTTATCTATAAATATAAGGATATTATTTTTATAGCTTTACAACATAATTAGCCTATTTACTACTATTTTCAGCAAATTTATCTTAAATTATTTAAAAAGGTATTAGACGAATCATATTCCTTTTTTGCAATATAATAATAAATTAGCTAGTTTATCACGCATTAGAAACCAGAAAAATGCACAAACTATTAAATACAGAAATATTTTTCCTCGTAGATGTTAAGTTATAAATTTCAAGAGTAATTTAAGTTATATTCGTCTTCAAAGTTTACAATAGCCTTTCGTTAAAATATTAATGATTACGATCATACCAAAAAGTGTCAGAAATATCGGTAATTTAACGAGTGCTTTAAATTAATTTAATTAACAAAAAATCTAAATATCGAAACAAAATGAAAAACTTGACATTTTATAAACCGATAAAAATTAGATATATTGAGGCATGAGACTCTGTGTTATTTACATTAATTTTTCATAATTTCATATTAAATGACACCAATTACCAAAACAGCAGCTTATTTTTTAGTCTGAAATAAATGTTATTGATTAATTGGTTTCGATAAAAAAATTGTGTGATGTAATTAATTTAAATGTCAAAAGAAATACAGTAAATAAATTTATTTACTCAATGGCTTTGAACCACAAACTTTTTTAGTAAAACGAAGTCAATAACTCAAAAATTATATTTTACGAATTCAAAGTATCTAAATGTTTGCTGATAAACCAATATTGACTGCGTCAAGATTTTACATTAAAAAAGATACAAAAAAATATATTAACGTATATTTACATTAATTTTTAATTTCACAAATGTTTTAAACAACTTTATTCATCATTTTGTCGATAAATTCACATATCTGATTTTGTGGTAAATTTTGGAAAAATTTTGATAAGTTTTATTTGCTTTTGAATAATTTTAAAATATTAATTTCTCAGTGATATTTTTACAAATATACGTATAATAACGTGGTATTTTTGTTTTTTACCAAAAATTTTTTATCCGAAGTTTTTTCTAAAGCAGTGGCCGGTGTCACGTGAAATTTGGCACCCCCCTCATGTTTGGCACCCCCACGCAAAATAGCACTGTGATATTTGGTACCCCCTTGAATTTTTTGGCACCCCCTGATTTATGTGAATTATTTACACATGAAAATGTAATTTTAAACAAATTTTTATTTAAATTTTAATAAATAAAATTTTTAAATTGTTAAATGAAACTAGAAAGGTCTAAGACCTGATTTATGAGGGTATCATAAGTATTCAAGAATGAAAACATGATTATTATTTTATGTTATCTCGTTAATAGAAGGCTAAGATGCTTAAATTTTGCAATTTAAATTAATTTGAATACTTTCGGTCTCTTATCAGTTATTCTTACGAGGAGCGTAGTTGGAAGATTTGGGCATGTTGGTTATCAAAGATGGTTTCTCCTTTTCATTTTTATATTTAAAACTTTTTAAGCAAACTTTAATGCATTAAATTTAAAAAAATATATTGAAACATAAATAGATATTTAAAAATTTAATATTCAAGATAATTAATAAATGATTATGCTGATAAGCCAGTATTTTATTACGATTTGTTCCATTTTATTGTAATGTATTTTAATACGTTTCACATGATGTGAGATGTTTAAAAAAAGGCACATGATCATTATATAAGAAATTATTTTAAAATGATTCTTAATAAATCATCAAATATTATCGATAACAAATATTTTTTTAAAACATAAAATCAGAGTTTGCGTAAGCGCGCGACGCAAAAATTGTTCCATCGTGCACCTTTAAATAACCGAGATAAAGGCGAAAAATAAGCTTTAATATTCTTAATATTTTTTTCGTTTGTATTTTTAAGGGTTCATATCAGGAAATAAATCTTATCGCTCACTAAAAGCCAGATATATAATTTGTGACCTGTCAATTGTCTTCACATTTAATAAATATAAAAATAATTAGTAAATTAATCTCATAAAAATAAAAAAAAATCAAAATTAGGCGGAAAATGGGATAATTATTAAGGGGGTACCAAATATTTCATGACACCGGCAAAATTTTTTTCCTCCCGACACAAAATATTTTTACGAAAGAAGCTTAGGCACAAAAGTTTTAAACAATTTATATATTTTATTCAGTCAAGTTTATGTAAAATTGAAAAAAAATATTAAAATAAATAAGCGAGAATAAAAACGTAATTTTAGAGATAAAATTAGCTGTTGTATATAACAAAACAAATCTATTTGTGGTTTTATTACCGAGAAAGTCCTTTTAAGGATGCGAAAAATATTTTATTATTTTCAAGTATGATTTTCAATAATCTTATTATTGTAATTCCTTATGTTTAGATTTTTGTCATCCATATCAAATTTATTGATTACTTTTGTGCAATATGAGAGACAGAGATGATGCTTATGAAAAAAAGATATTTCTGTTATGTTTTTGTTGAAGCACTTAAGGAACTAGATCTAATTTCCTACTGTTACCTTTTAATCTAGTAGGATTTAAAAATTAAGAATTTAAACTGATTCAGAGTATAATTGAATTATAGATGTCTTTGTATTTTTTTCACGGTACACTACAAAGTTAAAACGGCACACCAATGAGCCGTGGCACATAGCATGCCGACCACTGATCTAAAGGAATAAAATATTTATTTATAATTAATTGTGCAAAAATAAATAAACTATATCAGAGTAAAAAAATAATAGCTACATAATATCATGCATCCAAAAGATCAATTCTTTTGGCTTAAACATACAAACAATATCAATAATAGTATCAAAAAAGGTATTTAATCTTGAAAAAATTTAAGATTTTTTAACTGGGCTATGAAAAGTCTATGTAGTAATGTTTATATTTTAACATCGAATTCAAATTATGAATAGATAATAATTATAAAAAAAACTTAGTAGGAGGCAGAAATATTGCATAATTAGTTGCAATGATATTATAATAATAATACATTACTAAAATTTGATCTGAAATTTAGATTAAGATGATGCCAAAGTAGTTCGATTTTATGTAATTTAAAATTTAATATTTTTTTACAAAAATCAGGTTTGATAATTTTTCAAAACAATTATTATTTTTTATTTGTAAGAAAACATAAAAAATTCGATAAATTATCTAAAGAGTTATCCATCAACTCTTCTAACCGCAAGTTTCTCCCAACCACGATAATTTCTAAATTTAAAAATTTTAATTTATCAATAAATCATAAAAAATTAAAAGTTTTAGCCGATTTTTCATTCTGCACATGACAAACATGTCAAAATGAAAATATGTCAGAATTACTATTCATTAAATAATTTAAATTAAAGGATATTAAAAGCCAGGTTTTTAGACATTTAATAACCCGACACCTAATCACTGGACACTTAATCACTTGGACAATTTATCACTAAAACACGATGTCGCTAAAGCTATATGCTGTTATAGTAAAGTTTACATCTTTTACATAAATAAAATATACTGTATGGGCAGATTTAATATGGATAGAGAATATAAAGTATAATTTTAATGAATATAGTTTATATTATGCACTCAAAAATTTTTATTGGGCGTAAAAATTATATTTTTTTTAAAACTAAAATATAAATATTTCGCTACTTTGTCACCACAAAAATCACTTGCGCGTTTTTTTTATACCTTTCAAAGGTTTTTTATTTAAATTTATTTGAATAAAATTATATTTTTTCGATTTAAAAAAAAATTTATTTCACATAAATATGTCAGGTATCTTAAATCATTTCTGATAATGGAAGTCTAGCCAGACCAGGAATTCTAAAAATTAGATTTATATGCAAATAATTGTAAATTTCACAACATAATTGCTTGAATTAATCTTTCAGATCATATATTCATCTGGATGTAGCTAGAAAAGGTTAAGAGATATTTCTTATGAATATTTAATTTTAATTTTACCTATTCTGTTTCAATATTTTAAGTTCCTACACCTTTATCGGTGAAATAATTTACAGAATGATTCAAATTTTCATTTTTTATCGATTCTTTTATTTGATAGAAAATATGCTTGCCAGTCTTTTTTCACACAAAAGATTATCGTTTCATATTTTCATTGACCACAAGTGGAAGAGTACAAGCGATTATGTATGAAACGTGGCTTGAATTAAATTTACCAGACACCTTACCGTTACCAAGCTACTTATAATATTCCTGCAGCACACTAAACTAGAGGATAGTGTTATTCCGTTACTAATTTCTAAGTGGACAGATTTCAGATTAGTTTTATAATTGAATATACTTTATAGCCGTCTTAATTTAAATAGGATTATTTATTTGATGCTAGCACCCTTAATTTAGAAGAGTCCAGCTTTAAATGCAACTTGACAATTTTAATATAATATGTTTGAATTTTCTCTAATTTGATCTTATGTTCACACAATAACGACGCGAATCGATAAAATTATTCATGTAAATTCCTGGACATATGTATAATTACTAAAAGATCAGCCTGTTGACCGGTCAAATATTATTTCAAGAAAAATCTATGAAGCTATATTTTGATTAAATCTTAAAAAAATTTCAATTTTCAGTTCTTAGTGTTTTATAAAAATCAAATAAAATGATAAAGGCTGCAAATTTGCAAATTGTTGTCTTAAATTCCAATGGATATATTTATTTTCTAATATACACAGAAATATCAAAAATTGCACAATTATTATTGAAATAAATTTAACGTTATTTTTAAAGAATGTAATATAGAAAAAAACATAAAAATATTAGAATATCAAAACGATTATAAATACAGTACTACGCTACCGAAAAAAAAATGCTGAGGAAAAAATATTTTCATTTAATTAATTGTCTGGGCATTAAATGTATTATTGATCAATTTTAATAGATTAAAATTCTAATTGTATGGCTTGTTAGTGATTAAGTGTCCAGGGGATTAAGTGTACCCAAATTATGGGATATATGCAATTATTAATGGTAAAAAACGCATTAAATTATTGAAATTTTCAGTTTATAAGGTAAGAAATACTGTAATTTATTTGATGTATTCATACAAAAATTAATTACACACACAAAAAGTTTTAAAAATTATTTAAAATATTGTCTGCAAATTTTTATTTTTTCCCATATTTTTTGCCTAAATATCTCAACTCATAAAAATTTATAAAATTTTTGTTCGTAATACTTTCGAATCAACTACACTGAATGATATATTATAATTAGAATAAATATTATCAATAACAGTATAAAGTAAATTAATATATGCATTAATAATGTTAGAAAAAATGATATTAAGCATCTATTACAATAAAAACATAATAAAGGGACGGTGAAAGAAATGCCTGTGCAAATAGAATACGTCATAAATGACAAAAACGTATCGCTTTAAGTTATTAAATATTTCTAATCTGAAAGAAACACCAATAAATTATAACTTATATTGAAAAACGACCTTACTTAAACAAGAAATTGACGTATCAAAAGTGTTGCAAATGATTGAAAACATTAAAATTTGTCAATGATCCTCATTCAAAAAAAAATATTTCTTATTGATCTCAAAGGTATTCTGCACAAGAACAAAGTTATTTTTTAATTCAGAAAAATATTATTTACAAATTTTTCTCACTTATTTATTCAATAGAAATTACTAGTATAATTTTAATCCACATCAATAAATTATACAGTCATGTAAGAAAGTAAAAACATAAAAAAAACAGGACGTTATTAGAACAAAATCGATTATAGATGCCCTATGAGAAAACAAAAAGACTCTATGTTATTAGGTACACACATTAATTAACCAATATATTATGAATAAAAATAAACTTTAAGAATAAAGAAGGATATATTTTTATGTAGTTTAATATTAGAGAAAAGGTCTTGCACGATAAAACTAAACAATAATTTTTTTTACTGAATACATCAATTCTTACGCAAAAGCTTAATAATATTTAGTATAATGTAATGAAATTTATAAATAATCTCTCTTAAATGATAATTTTAAATAAATTTATAAATCTTGCTACTTATACATTGAGAGTTACAGAAAAAGGGTTAATTCTCTATTATTTATTGAAAAAGGATTTAAAATATTTTTACATATTAATATCAACTCTAACTCTTGTTTTGTATTGACTATTAACTTTTAGACATTGTCGATTACTAATAGCTTTTATTCCTTTTATGTAGTTACTGTCTTTTCGAAATTATTGATACAAACATATTTCCATATCTATCTTAAAGTTATTTTTGTCGATAAAATAATTATCAGAGTCGTTATATATTATTCCAATATTAATAAGAAAAAAAACACATACTATCAGAAGTAGTTGAATTTTTCAATAAAATAAAAATTAAAATCGATTATCATAATTATGATAAACTGTTTTAAGATAGGTTAAGTAAATAAAGTAAAAAAATTATATAATATTTTTCAGTCAACATACTATATTTTGTATTTATGAATTTAAACAATTGTTAAAAATACTATTTTTTTAAAAATACGCAAATTATAGAATTACGGTAAAAACCTGTTAGAGAAAATTTTATCTCATCTTTCCTTTATGCGAAAAAATATCTTAAATATCAATATTTATTTTATTACTTACAGATCAATTAAATTCCAACATTACAAGCCAAACAAATATTAATCACGATTTAACAGGATTTACTCTTTTTAAAACTAAAAATGCTGAAATACTATGGTTTGTTTAAAGATATTGGTGACAATAATTCTACAAATAGTTCAAAATATGAATGTTCTTATAAACACATCCTAAATATAATATTTTTTCTTTCCATTATTTTCTTTCTAATAAAATCAATTATATTTAGGCATTCGGCAAAAATGCCCCTTTTAAACTTGATACATTTAAATTTATCTGGTAGTTTTTTAATTTATTTTAGTTTGGATGAGCTTTTTTTTTCTTTTTGGACACTACAGCAATCACAAGCCATCTTTAATTATTGGAATTTTTCATACTCTTCTCATTATTATAATGCCTGTATTATATACTGATATCTTGTTCCTTCAAAGTAACAGTAAAATAGTTACAACGGTTAGTTTATTTTATTATCACGTTTTAAGCCAGACGCTTCAATATTCAAATATTTAACTATCTTAATATTTTTCGAAAATCAAATTATTCACATACAGCATGAATATACATCTTAATTTCCTCATATAAACATTAGTTATGATATAACTGAGCTTTATTAAAAAAATATTTTCATATTTAAACAAAATTTTATAAAAATAATTCAAAACATACGGTGCAAAAGCTAAATTTAGAAATAATGTATCAATTTTATGCGCATCAAAATATTCTCTAAAATATAATTATCGACACTGCGGTCGCTATTATAATACCATAAGAAGTAATGAAAAATCATATAAAGGAATTATGATTAATAAGATATTTAAACATTTTGTTCATGTCTAAATTTCTCAATTATAGTAAATATATATTTAACAATTCGGTCAAATGCGCAGGATTTCTTTGCCCATATTTATTGAAAAAAAATTGCCCAAATAAATGCATTTAAGAATTTTTAATGCTTTTTTTTTTATTTTCTTGCATTAAATTTTCTAAAATGAAAGAAATGATCACCCATAAACGAAATATCATTTAATAGATCAACAAGATAATCAATCATTTTCAGTTTTACCTGGGAATGATTGATTATTTTGAAATGTTTTTTTTAAAATATATCTCAAATCGAATAAATTTTAGTGGATTTTTTTGCATAATTATACTTAATTTTTTGGGATATATTCCGGCAAAAAAGAGAAATAAAATAAAATTTCAGAGATTGAATACGATTATTTGTTATATAAAACAATTTTACAATGCTTTGTTACTTTACAAATAATAATTTTAATATATATTTTTTTTTATTTATTAAGGCTGAAATAGTAATATTTGATGTTTTGGCATTATTTTTGATGTTTCTTGGTGTAGTTAATATTAAAAAGACTTCAAATCGTACATACAACATATTATCAAGAAATATTTTTACAAATATAGGTATAAACTTTTCTGGTAGTACAAAATTTTTAAATCTAGGGAATGATATTGTTTTAATCATAATGCTGATTGTATTGAATTTTGAATTACAGGTAGAAATTTTTTTTTATATTAGTGTTTCCAATTTATATTTGACATCCTTTTTAGTAGAGAAGACAGCATTTCAAGTGTTAATTATTCTCTAGCATCATTTATTGTCTATTTTATGGTTAATAATAGCCTTTATTTATCTCTTATGTCCACCGTATTAAGAATTTATTAATTAGTTTTTTATATCTGATAAATTTAATTTGGCGATTCTTATTACAAATCCTTTATTTCTTGAAATATCATTAATTTTGTTTCAAACGGTATATTTATTCAAAGTAAGTCATTGTATATAGATAGATTAACAATTATAACAGATATATGAGCAATGTTATGATGTATATTTTCGTTGTTCGACTTTTAATTAGTGAGATTTTTGATGATATTAGATTTAATTACACTAATTAGTCATCTGTGTTTGATATATTTAAGAATTTTTATTCAATATTGTAAGTACAAAAATTTAAGTTTTAAGCAAATTTGATTTTTATTAAAAATCTTTAATTTTAATCTTTTGAATATTCATCAAAGAAGAGATATACATGATGATTAGCCTTCATTATGGACTAATTATTGATAAAATTTAAAATTAAATTAATGCTAACATTTTCTAAAAACACTGCAGCTTACGTGATCATTAGTCATCTATTTTGTTTGATTTACAATAATAAGATTTTATTATTTGCCAGATTGCATTAAAATCTGGCATCTATATAATTTTATGTGAGATAATCACAAAATTATTAAATAAAAATAATTTATACTATTTTTAAAAATTTCTCTTTTAAAAAAAATAGTCCTTTTCTGTTATGGAAAAAGTTAGTTTCTTCAAGGATCTGCTAAAAATTTTTTTAAATTACACTTTTGAAAAGTCTATTGATTTTTGATTATAAAGAATAATTATATAGCACTTTTTATAAGTTTCTACAGTATAAATTTTTATTTTTTTAATTATTTTTTCGTATTATTTTTGACATTTTACCCTTATAAAGATAATATTTATTCGATTTTTAAATATTTTAAGCATGTATTTTTTACTTAATTGAGCAAATCTCAGGATTTACCCTTAAATCCTGAGAATAAAAATTTTTAATTGAGTTGGTTATTATTTAGTTACCATTTGAATCAAAAATAAAAATTTCAATTAAATTTATTTTTTGATTTCTAAATAGTTAAATTTTTTTATATAGAGATTGATCAGATACAAAATATATCTATTAATAATTAATATTACATAAATTTGGCCTCATTTTAATATTTTTTAGCCGTAACGGAAGAATCAGGAAATAAAGTAAGGAAATAATATTAATTTAGCAACATTTGCAAATGAAGGTACATAAATTAGATCCAAAAACAATATATTTACGAGAAGGCGGATATTAGCTGCTTTAAATACGAAAACCAGAATAATTACAGTGGAAATAGTCAAATAAATATCTTAGTAGGTGTAAACAAAGACAATAACATGAAAATTCAAGAATGTGAAAGTTCAAATGAAAAAATTGAGAATGTAATAAAAACTTTTATTTCCCAGTCAAAAAGAAATTATGAGAGAAGCACAGCAATGCGATACCTTTCTTTTAACGATCTAGTATTATTTATTTTATAATTAAAGAATTTATCTGCTATTGTAAAAAAAATAAAACTAGGTCATCGATTGGTAATATTTTTGAAAGAAGAAATCATATCTTTTTGCAGGATAACAGCATCAGAATCGAAAGAGGACACAGACAGTCAAGATAAAATAATTACGATTATTTCCTCGATGATATAAAAAACAAATTTGATAAATTTTTATCTATTGTTCATTGAATCGCAATATATTAATTAATTAAAAGAACTTAAAACAAAATCATACATCAATATCTATAATGTTGATGCATTTCTTTTAAATCGATTTTTTAATCAGCTTAAAAAATTTTGGTTTAATAAATTAAAATATAAATTATCAAAAAAAATGCAAAAAAAAACATAATGTGCTGAATTCTTCTTCTAAACTCAATTTTTTATCTTATAATCGTCATGCTTTTAAAATTGCTTAAGTTTATTCAAGATAAAGTAAAAAAAAAAGCTTACATGATAGTATCTCAATCGTATGCTTATTTTATATTTCTGAGGAAACGATTAAATTTTAAAAACGATTCAATAATTATTTAATCTGGAGAATTTTTACATTGGAAGAGCAGATTTTTAAATATTATTAACTAAGAGGTATTTAAATCATAGAAAAAATAAATTAAAATGTGTTGTAAATTTTTGTGAATTACATTATGGCAAATTGATGAATTAAGTCGATTAAAATTTTATGTAAATTATCGAGGAGTTCTTGCTAGCGATATCATATATCTCTAACCAAAAAAATTATTTTACCTAAAATAATTCAAATTTTAGGATTGTATAATTTAAAGTATCTGTCTATATTTATTTGGGAAAATATATGCGTATAGATATTATATTATAATGAAATATTTGATTTTTATTTAAAGTTAAGATTAGGCTTAATATTTTCGATGATTTTATTATTATCAGGTTTATGAGATCATATTAGACTTAAATAGATGCAAAAAATTTTTCGATGATCATTAATTTAACAATGTAAATATCAAAATTAATACATTTGTTAGA
The DNA here is from genome assembly GCA_038021265.1 of Cyprinella venusta. Lineage (NCBI taxonomy): Eukaryota > Metazoa > Chordata > Actinopteri > Cypriniformes > Leuciscidae > Cyprinella > Cyprinella venusta. The sequence continues at coordinate 34,542 of JBBNEX010000126.1, forward strand.
TTTAAGATGTATGTAAGCAATATATTGCAATGTAAAAATAGTCTAGTTCCTTTATTTTGTGTTAAATATATTAATTATTTCTGAAATAATTAAAGTATAAAAAAATAATTCATCGTAAAAAAAGTTATGACATTTGTATTTGATATAATGTGTTTAAGATTTAACTAAGTAAATCTAGCATCTATTCCCCTTTGTTTAACATAAGAATCTATTTTCTTAAGAATTATGGATTTTTTTAAAATTAAGAGCTTTAAATATCAACACGTTGATCCTTAATCTGTCTTATTAACAAAATAGGATGAGGCAAATCAATAATTTCTTAAGAGCTAATTTAACGATTAATATATTTGATTCGAACACACTTGTTATTGCTAATTCTGTTGGCCGATTAAAAATCTTGATATTTTTTTAAGCTCATGGCTATACATATTTGAAATATCTCTATTCGTGTATCTGTTAAGTAGTATAATTTGTTTTTGTCGCATAAGTAATTAATTAGTTGATAGAATTCACTATAAGGTTATTAAAATTCTATTTACCATCAATAAGGTGATGTTTTTTAAACCTTTTTTTTTTAAAATTAAATAATCAGCAAAAGAGCAAAGATTATGTAAATATTTTTTCTCTAAGTTTAAAACTTAAAAGCATTCAGATAAAAATTGTTTTAATAGAGATTTTCAAATAGCTTTTATGTACCCACATATGATAAATAGTTCAAATCATCAATCAAAATAATATATTATAAGCATGGGAAAATGAAAAAATTTTTGGGCTAAAGTTTTACGATTGTACATTTCCCAATTTTTAAAATACGTTAAGCTCTTTAATGAACTGTATTTTTTTATCAAATCTTAAATTACATATATAAATTCCTTAAGATTAACTGTTCGTAATAATTTATTGCTTCACTTAATAGTTAAATATCTAATATTTTAATACTTGATGATTCGTCCAAATTTTACGAACCAAATTTTTTTTCGATATCATTTATGTATTTTAAAAAAATTACACAAATAAAATTCGAATCAATATTAGAATTTCTAACTGTCATTATATAATTATTTTATAGTTTTAAATACTGTTATAAAGAGCTACAACAAATTGTTATGCATTTTTTTCATTTAAGTGCAATCATTGTTATTTATTCTATAATTTAAAAATATATAAACAAAACTTAAAAATAATTAATAATCAAGACAATGGTGCTTAAAAGATTTATCAATTGCTTTACAAAAAACTGGAAATTTTGGCAATAAAAAAATTTTAATAAACATCGTTAAAAGATATTATCTTCAATAAATTCAACCTAATATTCTTGCTTATTTTTCTTATAATAAGTTTTTCATATTCTACTAAAAATTTATTATAATTAGTTTTTTGCATAATAACGACAAATAAATATGGTTATTATTGCTCTTAAAGGCCAGAAAATTTTTTATACGTAAAGTATTTATAGAAAATTTCATCATATTGTTAGTGTTACTTGTGCCTCATAAAATTTAAGGCTTGCAACTGGCTAATTGCTCACTTAATTATAAAAGGAATATCTATGAAATTATTTGTATTTTTTTGATAAACTATTTAAAATTTTAGGTTAAATTTATTAACTACATTTAAAATATAAATATTACTTTTATTGTTTAAAAGATCAATTTGTAGGAGCAAAAATCCTATATGCGTAATTTGTTGTTTTTAAAAATTTTTAAATTAATAACTTATTCTGATCAATTGGTCACAGTTTCATCTGTAATTAATCAATGGAAAACCAATTATAAGATATAGATCACACTTTATAAATTATTGAAGATTATGCAAATTTTAGAATAATTCAGGTAATTTTAGAATTAATAAATAGAATGACATTAGATGATATGTTGTAAAATCTTTTAATTTTTTCAATACCTAAAAAATTTGATGAGTTTATTTTTAAGTTTAATAATTGTTTTATTAGTGCGCAAAAACACCCATATTTTAAAAAAATACTTAGTTATAACCTCGACCATAAATGATTTTAAAATTTTCTGTGATTTTCAACGAATCAATTATCATTTTGAAATGAAAAAAAATATAACATATCGACTTTAACAATACAAACATGAATGGGGTGTAACATTTATTGGCTATTTATTTCCAATCTCACAATATATTTAACATAATTAAGAATGGAGAAATGAAAAATATAATTATAAATACGATTGAAATACTTATACTACAATTATTTCCTGTGCTTTTATACTTTATGAAAAATAAGCAAGTGATAAAATTTGATGAGTTATAAATTTATTTAATTGAAATAATTGATGATATCAACGTAACTAATATTCTTTATGAGCCGCAAAGTTATTCAAATCTAAAATTTTTAATTTATTTTGATAAAGCAAGAATGAAATTCATTACAACGCTATAATTTGTAAAACTAATATTGATAAAATTTTTTTTCATACATAATAGCATTTTCTGATGTGGCTGTTTTATTTAATCCTCTAATATTATAATCATTTTCATAAAAAAAATTAAAAAATTTATGCTTTTGTATTATAATATTCGTAATATAAAGTTAATCTATCTGTTCCTAGATTTTAATAAACATATCTCAATTTTGCATTTTAAATTAATAAAAAAACATTTCTGTAAAAAAACGTAATTTTCATTTTATATTAGTTTTCAATCAGTTTTTCAAAGCTAATATAACAACAGAATTTACCTCACCAACTCATATTTGACATTTAAAATTTCTCTTAAGCGATATAGCATAATTTTTTAACGTATAGGCAAATAAAACACTTAATATTATAAATAATACAGATATTTATTATAACTGATTTTTGATAATAATAAATGCCCGTGTAAAGCAATACAAGAGCCTACTTTTAATGCTAAAAATCTTAAAATTGTTTTAAAGTAACTGTAGTTTAAATTTAATATTATAATCAATTAATATAAATATAAAATTTTGTCGAAGCATTAACTGCCATTTCAAAAGATTGTCAGGCTTCCGAATTACAGTTTGAATCTCTCTATTACAGTTAACATTATGACTAAAATATTTAGAAAGCACGATAAAGTATATGAGTCATAAGTAAAGAATCTCTAATTATGAAATAAAATAAAAATTATTTTATTAACTTACGTTGTTGTGAATTTTTTTAAAGTTTTAGACTCTATCTCTTGTAAACAAAGTGTCAAAGAATTATTAATCTAAATTAATTTTAATTAATAATGAATGGTAATTCAATATAATTTGAATCATTTATAAATACTTTTCGTAACATATCACTTGTGGGATAATTAAATTATTCTTAAAATTTACGTTATTTATTTTCTTTTATTTAAAAACATAACAAATAGGGGCATAGAAGATAGGATAGTCGAAGACAGGTAATTGCCTAAATTCTCGTATGATATTGTAGTGTTATAGCAACAATAATCTTATTATGTAATGATACTTAGTTTCTCACCCACGCCCTCTTAACCGCTACATAGTCGTCCCTCTCAAGTTTTACACTTAAATTTGTAATAGGATTTTCTTTTGAACGACTGCGTCGATTAGTTTGATCAAACTCGAAATTTTCGTCTTTTTGACATGTGCTTGTTTCAATCTATTTGAAAATATTTTTCTAATCGTCCTCCGATTTCAATTTCTGCAGTCTTATTGTCTCTGTTGATCACTGGAATGGTCCATCGAAAGGCTTTTGGAGATTATGGCTATGAGAATCTCTCCTGACAAAAAAATAATGACATGTCTTTAAATCTGTCGGCAGCTAATATTTTATTCTTGATCATTGTCTGAACGTTGGTGCAGTTGTCAAAGACCCAACCTTTTTTCGAAGTTTTTAACATATTATAGGAGTTTGAGTAGGTCTCTATCTGTTGCAAGGAAATCTTAGGACTGGGACAAAGAGGATCTATATACCGATTCGGCGGAAGAGGGTCAAATATCTTCTTTCACAGGTGTTTGTATGCCAAGAAGAACACACGGCAATTCGTTGAGCCAATTTTGTTCTTTTAATCTTTCTCTCAATGCTGAATTAAGATGACGGTTAAATCTTTCGACCAACCCGTTTGATTGAGGGTGGTAAGCGTTTGTACGATGCAGTTTAAAGCTCAGTAATTCAGTTGTTGAGGTCAATAGACTTGAGGTAATTTAGAACCTTGTCAGAAATTATATCTGAGGGTATTCTAAAACAGGAATACCAACGACTTACAAGAGCTCTTGCACAGGTGAGCATCGAAGTTTGATGCATAGGAATGGCTTCTGGCCAACTTGTTTACCGATTAACGATTGTTAAGAAGTGGTTAAAACTATAAGATAAATGCATGGGTCCTACAATATCGATATTAATTTTGGAGAATCTTTATTCAGGCAATTCATTTGCTGCCAATGGTGCATTAGAGTGATTTTTAATCGTCGTTTTTTGACAGGAAATGCAGGATTTTGACCACGATGATATGTTTTTTTTTTCATTCCGTTCAATACTAATCTGTGGGATATTGACTTTATTGTATTTAGCTCAGAAAGGTCGGATAAAGAGTAAAAAATATCAATAATTTTTTTACGCCATGTTTGTTGTATAATGGGGCAATTGTTTACTGTTGAAGCATCGCAAAAAATGAGTTTTTCTGGTTTCCTAAATAGAATTTCTTTTAGTGTCCATCTAGGGCAAGATTTTTATAATTTATTATTTCAGGATCTGATTCTTGTGCTTTTGAATGAACATGACAGTCTACTCTTTTTGACATTGTTTTAATATTGATCTTTGAAACAGCATTACTAGCTGTGTTTAATTTTCCAGAGATGTGTTTGATGGATGTCGAATATTCGGAAATTGCAGTAAGATGACGTTGCTGCCTTTATAACCTAGGCTCGTTGACCTTGGAGAAGGCATGGATCAAAGATTTGTGACCGCTAAAAATTCAGAAATCTGGACCTTCAAGGTAATGTTTAAAATGATGTATGGCAAGATATAGGGCGAGAAGCTCGCGGTCCTAAGTACTGTTGTTTTCTTCTAACTTTGACATTTTTTACAAAAGAATGCCGGTTGGTGCCATATACCGCATATTTGCTATTCTAATATATTTCCTACTGAAGTAGAAGATGCATCAGCTGTAATGGAAATAGTTGTACTTGGATGAGGATATACTAGTAAGGTGGCACTAGCAAAGGCTTCTTTTGCTTGATTGAAAATTTTTGCATAGAAAATTTTGAGATTAGTGTTTTATGTTTTTAACATAGAGCATTGTATTAGAGGCCCATAATTCGTGCTCGGTAGGGTACTGAGCGATTAAAAAAATTTATCATCTCATTAAATTCAATGAGTTGTTAAAGATTTGTAGACTTAGGAAAATTTCGAATCGTGTTTACTGTTGATTCAAGAGGAAGTATTCCATCTATCGATATTTTGTGAGCTGGAAAATTAATTTTATCTTCCCCGAATTCGCACTTATTTACGTTAACGATGATATGATTTTGTTTTAAACGTTTGAATATTTCGTTAAGGTGATTACAATGATCTTCAAAAGATTTGCTGAATATTAAAATATCGTCCAGATAGACGAAAACAAAATCAAGTCCGTCCATTAAACGGTTCACTAAGCGCTGGAAAGTTTGGGGTACCGTTTTTAATTCACAACGGGATCTTGATAAATTTAAAATACCGAGCTGAGTTATCACGGCAGTTTTGAGAATGTCTAGCTCAGCTACAGAAGTTTGGTAGTATCCACTTACTAAATCGATATTATAGAATATTTTTGCGTCAGCTAAATTATTGGCAAAGTCGTGTATATGGGGAAGTAGATAACGTCCGGTATGGAAAAACTGTTTTAAAGACTATAATTACCAAAAGGTTCACTCTCTAGATTTTTATGGGACCATATATAAAGACGAGGTGCATGGAGTGTTTGATTAACGAACTATCTTCAATTCTTTCATATTTTTTAATTCCTTAATAGCTATAATAATTTTATTCTGTGCTTATCTACGAGCAGTTTAATAAACCTGTGATCCATGTGTTGTTATATTGTGTGTTACTCCGAGTTTAATATGAGTGTTTTAAAAGCTGTGGGTTGTAATTTCTAGGAATTGAATGAGGATTTCTCTGAATTTATCAGAATTTAAAGATTCAGGGTAAATATTTTAAAAATGACTCATTACGCTAGAATAAGGCATTGAGTTATCAGAGCGTGTATCGATCAGTCTTTTTTTGTGCGTGTTAACGAGTAAATGATTAGTTCTCAGAAAGACTGCCAAATTTAGTAGCTGTGAGACATAAGCGATTTTAAACTTCAAAATTAGTTTTTCGATCCAATAACGAAATTTATCGTTTGTTACCGTATCTTTGGATTGGTGAATTATTTGCTGCGGGTCATAAAAGATTAGTTCTTGCAAAGAATTTACGCCTTTTAGTTTCCAAAATTGCACTAATTTCAGTAGCTATATTGTTAAGAAACTTTTATTCGGAAATTTTATAAATAACATAAAGTAAGCTCCTTTCATGTTGGCCTGTTGTATTATTAATTTTTTTTAGGGAAAGAATTTCAGTTAAAAAATTCGCATAGTTGTTGACACATTTTTGCCCTACCTTCGAATGTTTTGTGATGGAAATATAATTGTTGACTTATCGATTTTACAGTATCAATTCTTCGAACTAATATTTTTGCTCAATTATTGATAGATACAATTTCGTAAGTTCCAGATTTTCTAACTAAATTGCCTCGGCTTGTTCTCATATGGTCTTAAGGTTTGAATGGTCAGCATTCACAAGCTGAAGACGGATATTGTGAGGGAGCTGTTTCAAAAAATTAATTTTAAAAGTAGGCAACTCGCATGATTCCCTACTAATGGGATCATTACTGAAAGGATAGTGTAACTAACAGATAACTATTTTTATCTATGCATGTAACATGCCACAGACAGCTGAACGCTTTCGTTTAGAAAAGGTTTGCATATAATGTAATCGGTCATCGTATTACACAAATTTCCAAGATTCGTCCTTTGATGGCTGAATATATATCAGAGTGAGGTGAGTTGTTTAGAAAGACGAGAAGTCTTCCTGCTAGTACTTGATCAGATGCAGAGACAACATGATACTATTTTGTCTCCCCGTTCTTGATTCTATAAAGGAAAAATTGTACTTCATCTTGAGCAAACCAAACTTCAGCCTGGGTTGGCCAAAATTGAGGCAGTTTTAGAGATATTTTGTTTGTTTCTTATATTCTGAAAATAGTGTCACTAATGTCTTGTTATAACAAAAATCATCAGATTATGTAATGATAATTAGTCTCTAGCGTCTCACACCCACGCCCTCTTGAGCGCTACTATACAATAAAAATTTACCCTGGTAAATAACTAAATAAAAAAATTGAATTTTTTAAGATCATAATTTATTTAGGAATGTGTGAAAAATTTTAGTATCTTCATTTATTGTCATCTTCAAAATAAAAATCAAAGCTTTTATACTATGACTATATCATTATATGATTAATTCAACGTTATTAGATGTAGCTTCCTAATCATTATAACAAATTTGATAAATGGTGCATAGTAAATTAATATAACAGAGCATTTTAACGGTAGGAAAAAGGCCGTAAAAAAAGTTATTGAGCTTTTTTTGTCCCTAAGAGTTCAGAAATATACTAACTAACACTAATCAAATTAAAAACTCATTAAAAAAAAGTCTAAAATCTAAACTCTGATTGTAACATAACGTAATAACCTAAAAAGATTTATTATATCTTGACATCATAACCAGACTCATGCCAAAATGCACAATTTAAATTACAAATAATTGAATGAGTATTTTTAACACTTATCTAGGTACTTAAGCTGTTGCATACAATATTTTTATGTTTATTTGATGAAATGACTAAAAAAATATATAAAACTAGATATGTTCTTAGCATTCAATTTATCAACTACTGTGGAAGCAACGCTGTATTTTAACATATTTTGTATTCCAAAATAAGTGATTGCGTTAACTTTAACATTTTTTGTTTTTAGGTCTAAAAAAATTTTGATAAATTTTTTTCTAATAAACAAGCCCTAAAAATAAAAAAATTAATGAATCATATGATTTTGCTTACTAAGGGGTTGGGGGGGGGAAAATTAAAAAAATAGCCAAAAATTTGAAAAGATTATAAAATGAAAAATAAATAAAATCTTATGAATTAAAATATATAAGAATCAATGTAAATCGCTTTGATCCGCTTTTAAACGTATAATTTATGATTAAAAATAAATTATTAAAAAAATCGTTTTCGAGCAAACGAAAATTTATTTAGTGTATTATTTTTAAATAATAAATTTAAAGATAGGGGTTTGTAACATTTACAAAAGTAAAGCTCTTTCCAATATAAGATATAAATGCGCTAGATTTATCTGCGCAAAATTATCAGTGTACGCAATGACCTTTACCCGATTATCAGTTCAGTGTATAATGGATTAAAAATTATTCTTTCCACTTATATAAATATATATATATATCAATCTCATACAATAAATAAAAATAAATGATGTAGACATGCAGAAATATATACCATTGATTCACGAAAAAATCTCATAATATTTTTTTGATGTTTATACATTTTTTTCTTGTTCTAGAAAATTTTTCGCGTGTGTTTTATTATTTACAATGATTTTTTAAGTCATATCAAAGTAAAAACACGATAAATAAAAATATTTTTTTAATTGCACATGTGAATTAGAATACTTAATTTCTATACATCAGTGAAGCACAAGCTTTTTTTTCAAGGGACAAAATCAAATTTTTTTTTATATCGCTGGCCAAAACATGATAGTAAAAAAATTTTTTTTGTAACATTCATAAATGACAAAAATTGTTAAATCATAATAGTTAAGAAGAAATTTTATAGTAATTTTATTCTATTTTTTGCAAAAAGATTTTTTTCCACGTTTTCTGCGAGTTAAGTGATATTTGGGTCGAGATTGGTGGTGTTTAAGCGCAGAATCTATTCCAGATTCTCATCAGATAGTTGATTACGGGTGCTATTTTTATTGAGTTTCATTTGTGAGAACGCTTGCTCGCAGTAATAAGTGGTGCCAAACATAATTGCGTTTTATAGTGCGTTATCACGAACTTTCGCAAAATTAGATGGCATCCTTATATAAAATTCAATCAAGTTATTTTCCCTATAAACAGCACGCATTTCATCAGATGCTTAGAGATCAATTAGTTAGAATTGTAACTCTGCAGAAAAATCATGTACTGAAATACTAAATGAGTTAGATAATAATTTTATAAACAATACTTTTTTGATATTTTCTTCTTATATGTAATGGTCTGTTGAATTAATAATTTTAAATAAAAATTTTTAATAATATTTGGATTTTAAAGTTGTTACACAAATCATTTTTTAAAAATTAATGATTGATCATAAAATATTTTAATAATAATTCTGATAGGAATAATAAATATCTTATTTCTTAATGAAATATAATATTCTCAACGAGGGCTGATCTAAGGAAGCTCGCGTTTTACATTCAACCCGTTGGACACCATCTATGCACTACTGCTATATATCTTTTACATACAGTAGGCACCCTCATGTGTGAACATCCTCTTGTTGGTACGTTCAATATTGAGTCGTAAAGACTGTAGGAATTTACAAAATTTTAAATTGTGAACACGGAAAATTTTTTTTCTTGCCAATAAAAATTTACAACTAAATCCTCTTGTCTGAACAAAAACAATATTTAAATTTTACTAAAATTCTCACAGTTAAGGATTCAATTGATATTAAATATGATTTTAATCATTTCAATGATCTAGTTGAAGATTCTGAATTAAAAGCTAATGATGATATAAACCGATTGAATCCCCACATCATACGATATGCTGTTTGATTTAGAAGAAATGAAGAAGTGGTTACTTACGAACAAACCTGATGGGCATTAAAATATGAAAGTAATTGAAAAAGAAATTGAGGAGGAAAGAAAGTCAGGACAGAATTTGGTTACAAATTGGTTTTTAACATTTAAAAATACGTAATTAAAAAATAATTTAATATTAAAAAAAATTTTTTATATAAATTTATCTTTTGTTAAATATATCTAGTTTTTGAGCAAAATGGAAATCAACAAAAAAAAAGTAAAAAAAAATGAAAAACTTAAAATTTAATATACAATGAAAATTTTCTGACTTTCACGTTTTAAAAGTGTGAATATTAAAGATTTTTTCCCCCTTCATGTTCACACAAGAGGCTGAGCACTGGATATGGATTAATTCTGAAGATTTTGTAAGTAAGGATCTTTGAACAATGTCATTTATATCGGGATCAAAGATTTAATTTATGCCATGCAATGAAAGACATTCACTTTAGTTTTTTAAACATCTTTTAAACAATTGACATTAGTTTTCACGCTTAATTATCTATTTTAAAATAAAAAACAAGTCAGCCCTAATAATGGCTCGTGTTTGCGGTTAAAAGGCATGTCTTAAACGACTTATTTCACAGTAGTATTAATTCAATTATTAATAGTCTTAAATTTCTCCGTTAAATAGTATATAACGGATTGAATAATATACGATTAGGAAAAACTAGATTTATAATTAATTAAAAATCAAAAATAGATTTTATTGTATGAATTTCTGCATTTATGCCTCATATAAACAACACTACTTTTTTGATGTAGGCAAGCTCAAATATAGAAAAATAAATAAAGATCTATTATATGCGTCATTAGTTTTTTAACTAAAATGTTACCAAAAAAGTTAAATATTATGCGAATAATTATCATTTATAAACTGATTAATTTTAAAAGTATATCATTATTAATTTTAATATGATAAACGTTTAAAAGTAGGAATCTATGAATGATAATTTTTTTTTCTAGTCGACGACACAAATGATTGTAATTTTGGCTCTGATTATTATGAAAACTTTGTACTGTATTCAAAATTTATAAAAATAATAAAAGTAAGAATAAATTTAATTCGATTCATCCACGGTTTGTTAAAAAATTATCTTATAAAAATTTTTAGTTGTGCTTCTAAATGCGAATTCTAATTATTTAACCAGCTGTGAATCGATTAATGATTCGGATAAATTCTGCGTAAATATTTAATAAATTAATTCGTTTTAAACTGTGATATTAAATTTATAAAATTAGGCATATTTAGTCGGTTCTATATTCATTTCTAGAAATTCTCTACATTTTATAGAATGCTTATTGACTATTTTAAGACTGCAGACACTTTAATCCAGTCAATAATATGACTTTTGAGCAAAAACGACATACAATTTTCGAACCGAATATCGAATATTCGCAAAGTTCTAGTTTAAAGTTGATATTTTACAACTAGATGGCAATTTTGTGAATTTATCACCAACTAATTAAAACATATTTCTCTTTTTTTCGATTTAATATAAATTGTAAAATTTGTTATAAATTAATTTTTTGGTCTAAATCTGTCCGCGAAAACATCAACTGATGTAATATTCCATCTATTCTTATTTGGTAAAATAAAAAGTCGTTATTTTTATATTCTTCATTAATAAATTTTCAAATATATTTATAAATTATCGATATTAAGGGATTAATTTTAATAAATTTGTTGAACATTATAAATTAGATTTTTAAAATATATTATTTATAAGATTAATGGTAAAAAAAGTGGGACTTTAACAAAAAATTTTTCAATTATTTCTTTAAACATCAGACACTGATATCGACATAAAAATTATAACGGCTAATATTTTTTCAAAAGAAATTGAATTTGTATTGAAAATAATGACCCATTAAGATATAATTATTATCATCACGATGATGATGATATTCGAAATTAAATAAAATATAAAATATATATACTAAATTAAGATCCAAGGAAAAATATTTAAAATTTATTAGCTGGTTGAAAAAAAATTTGTGCGATTTTTGCTCGATGCATAATTTCGTTAGGGACATTTGAACTCAATCTTTTTCACCAATTTAGGTTTGCGCATGATTCTTTTCTATACTTAAAATACAAATTTCCATTAAAGTTTAATATTAATGAAAATATCCTTACATGTTTGTCAAAGCCAAAAAAAAATTTTTATTTTATTGCGAGTAATATGTGTAAAAACGAGTTTATAGATCTTAAAAAATAATTACTAAGATATTTAAAAATATAATTAAATTCAAAAAAGTATCTTAAATAGATTTTAGTGATTTTACGTAGCACAATAATTGATTTGTAATGTATATAGAAATTTTTAAGAAAACAAGTACTTGGATGATAGCTTAAGCTGAAAATGAGAGTAAATATTTTTGCTACCAGCGAATTTAAATTGTCAACCTTAACAAAGTTACAAACACCCTAAATCTAAAGCAGTTTTTAGAAAAATTCATTTATAGGCTTTAAAATCTAGCGGATAAAAAATCCAATGCATAATATAAAATTAAAACCGTTATTAATAGCGCAAATATGCTATATTTTCTCATTTAAATAAGCACATAATTTACTGAAAATCATTAATAATTTCGTTAAAATATTCTAACTTTTGTGGTATTGTAAAATCTCTTAAGAAATATTTGATCATTTTGATACATAAAATTTAATAATTTTTTTAAGATTGGCACAGACTCGAACTATTTCAATGTCGCAACTAAGATAATAATCGAGCGTAGTTGTAAAAAAATAAGTTTTATTATATTTTATATCTCTGAGCAGTTTAGATTTGATTGATGTGTTTAACTAAGTCTTTAGTGATCATTTTAAATTATCTTACTTTTTTTAAAGTTTAGAACAGAGAGTTTTTTATGATTCAATTTATTCGATCAAAGCCTTTTGCAAACTTTGAAATCAATTAATCCGTTTGATTAAATCGAATAATCGTCTGTTGTATCGGTTTAGTAGCAGACTTTTATTTGATAGAGGTAAATGAAAATTTTTACGCTAATAATCAATAGTGGCGTATTTATAATAGATTATAGTCTTTCATTTTAACGATATAATTGCTGAAAAAGTATTGTCAATTTTTTTAAAATTAGTTTTGATGGACTTATGGAATAAATTGCAACACCTTTCATCTTCTTAACATTATAAATCATCAAATATTAAAACCTGAAAATTTCTACAAATCCAAGAGATGAGATTTTTCTCAGATGGTAGCTAATATTTTTAGTGTAAACCACAAACAAATGACTTGGGAACATACAAGGTGCAGCAGATGCATTTGAAGATAAAAAAACGGTACTTTTTTCTTTCTAATTTAGGTTTACAACCAAATTTTTTTAATGAGTTATATTATAAATAGAATAAATTATGAATGATCAAAAATATTAAAAGATTCCTCTCTTGCTTGATCGACAGCTTAATGATTAGTTCAAAATTATTTTGTATTACCACGCATACTTCAACAGTAATTTCGTTTCATACTTTATTCATAGTTTTTTAAGACATTCGATTTATTATTATTTTATATTTTTCTTTTGATTCAAGAATTAAGAGAAAAAATTGGTCTAACGGCGGTAGAATAAGAAAATTTTAACGAGAAATATCTGGGTCTAAAATTGTCAGGAAGTATTTTTTTTAATTTTTATCAAATTTTTAGAATAATGGAATGGTGCCCTATCCTGCTAAAATATTAAAATCTTGTTATTAAAGAATATTCTTATCTTTGGTTAAAGTTATCAGAGAGAATTTTTTGATCGACATTTAAGTTTTTTAAGACGTCTTTTTGTAAAAATACTCAAAGCTTTACTTAAAGAACAAATTCATAAGAAAATTTTGTCAGATTAGGGATTGTGTCTTCTTTTAGTGATGTTTACATTCCAAAAAATTTTTGAGTATTTGTCTTATTTTGGAACTTATTTGATAGCTGTAACAAAAAATTTTTTTATTGGTGATGTAAACTTGTAAATACATTTATTGCTTGGTCAAGCTTCTTAGTTTGTTGCATTTTTTTTAATCTTTTTGTGAATATATTATCTTATAAGAAACGCTTTTTTAATGTATTGTTGCCTATCCTCTTTAGGTTTTTTTTTAATAATTTTTCTAAAGATCGGTCCGATAAATTAAGATTTGTAACTATTCATCAAATAAATTTTATTATCGCATTTTATAATTCTCTTTTTTTATGTTTTTCGATTCCATAGATCCAACAGATCTGATTCTTAAAATTTTCACATCATCGATAGTGTTTCCTTGAGATTTAACCTTTATTATTACAAATATATGTTTGAAAGTTTGCATTTTTTTATTTAACAATTTATACGATCATCTTTCCTTCTTGATAAATACGAATGATATTGTCCCGCACTGATAAATTGACCATAACTCATTTATATCCTCGGAAATAATCTAAATATTTATCATCAAATAAATATACAGGGTGTCCCAAAAAAATGACAACTCAAGTATTTAGTATTTATTTTATTTATTAATAATCACAGGAATAATATTTCATAATGACTGGTACTAAAAACTATTTACTAAAGATAAAATAAAAGATTTCATGAAAATTTTAATTATTAAAGGATTCATTGGTGTTTTAATTTAACTTTTGAAAATATGATATGCGCAAAAAGTTGTTAAAATATTCAAGTACGTTTGAAAAACTGCAACTTGACCTAAAATTAAGCGCCAACAAATATTTTTACAATTAATTATTGTAAAACCGCACACGGCGTATGATATTCTTGAATCACCGCAATTAGGTATAATTTTAAAGCATTTAAAAAAAATAAATATTTAATGATTAGTTTATGCATCAAAATCTCAATAAAAATAACAAATTAACGCGTATGTTCAAAATGCTGTGGTATGAATTTAATACATCATTTAAATATTAGCTTCGTGCGTTCCCTTGCCCTATTAAATAGAATGTGATCTTTTTAAAATGCCGGTTTCTGTAGATTTTTGGAAAATTGATTTAGAAATTTTATTTCTGCTTTCTTGGCTTACTATTGATCCTTCCCTTCAGTTGATATTTTCAGAGTTGCGAAAAATTTGTGGAAAATCATTTCCAGGTTGTCCTTTAGCTAATCCAGTGTAATATTTGCTACTCAAAAGTCGATAGACTATAGACACAGTTGATTTTTTTTGGAAACATTGCTTATATTTTTATTTGCCACCTGATATTGATCGTAAATATATTTCTCGAATTAATATTTTATCTTTTTTTTGAATTATTTCCCTAAAACGTCTACTTTTGTCAAATTAATTTATTTTTATACTTTATTATACCAATTAAAAGCAAATAAAATAAAAATTAAAAGGATAATTTTTTTTAAAAAAGCATAAGTATTGAAGAAAATTTTAACGTAAAATATTTATCGGCGTCAAATTTTAGGACAAGAGCTTATGTTTCAAACGTACTTGAGCATGTTAACAATGTTTTGCACATATCCTATTTTCGAAACTCAAATTAAAACACCAATAAATCCTTTAATAATTACAATTTTTATGAAATTTTTTATATTATCTGTAGTAATTAGTTTCAAGTATCAGTCGTTAAAAAATAATAAACCTGTGATTATTAGTAAGTAAACAAAATTCTATATTCTCGGGTTGTCATTTTTTTTGGAACACCCTGTACACATAAAAGATTGAAAAAAATATTTAAACCAAGTCTAAGATAAATACAAATGGTAAAATAAGATTACAACATTTGTCCAAATACAATTGGCCCACTCTGTGTATATAAATGCATATATGAAGGTTAGCTCAAACCCACTAAGCCGATCATATATAACGTGAGTTGATCAATGAGATGAATCTTCACAATATTATGATAAAAATTAAGATAAATTAATATTTAGACAAAGGCCAAACTAAACAGTAAATCTTAGTTATAGCCAATATAGCTATTATTTTACTGATCTCAATTTTCAAATGACAGAAATTTTTTTTTAGATAATCCGTTGAAATTTGTCAGAAATGATAAGCTTTTCTTAAGAATCAGCTTTAATGATAAAAAATAATTTACAAAAATATTATTTTTTCAGCCGGCAGCATATTTTCAAGAATGGCGAAAACGAGAAAAATGATTAAATTTCTGATTTATTGATATTTAATTTATTTTAAAAAAAGCAAAGGGCATTCTTAAAGTCTTATTATTTAAATTTTAATTCTTATAATATTTTTATATCGATAAGGCAACTGCTTTGTTAGAAAAAGTTTAATCGTCATTTTATTTAATTATTTTCCCACTATACTATGTTCAAAATTTCACGAGAATCTGACAAAATACTCTTCATCCACGACTTTTCCATCTTATCTATTACAAAACGCAAGAATTTAGAAAAAATCTACACTAAATTAGCGAAAATTTGATTTATTTTAAATAATTGTATTAAAAATAAGAATTAAATCAGTTTTATAATAAAATAAATGATGATGTTTGTCTTTTGTTCTACCTGCGGGCTAAATAAATATAAAAACAAAAGATGCAACCATTATTATTATTATTATTATTTTTGTAGTTATTATTAAATTTTACTTCCAAAATGAATTCTTCAAGCGCCTAAAATCTTCGATCCGAGTCAAAAAGCTTATTCGAAAATTACATTGCTCATAAGGAGTTACCTCCCATGTACCTTAGATCAGTTCGATGAGTTTGTGTTCTTAACTAATTTATAAATTTTTACCATATTTTAATAAAGATCTTATAAGCGAAAATTTTTTTTTAAATTTTGACCGAACAAACCTTGTTAAATTCTTTAAATTGCGTAAAATTTGTAGTTATGGGTAAAGCAAAGGTAAAAAGACAGATATAAAATATTTAATGAAGGAATTTGAATAGTGATATTCGAATTTTATTATTTATCATACGAAAATTTTTATAAAAAATAGTATTTAAATATAAGTAAAAAACATAAACTAAAAAAATTTTTTGATAAAAATGAAAATAAAATTAATTTAATTCCTACATATAAATTATCATACGTGCCTGCTTTGAAATATCGATGCAATATATAATATCACTTATTAATTGGTTTATTCTGTAATTTAATACATTTTTATTCCCGTATCGACATCTATTTAAAAATGACAAAAATTTTTATACGCATGCAAAAACATATACCATTCGATCCATAATATGACTCACATCAAAGTAATTTATGAAAAAAAATGTTTTTTTTTATTTTTTGCGCATGCCTAATTAGATACCAGAATCTCGTTTTTTTCAGATTTTATTTGAAACTAAAGAAAATCAGATGTCTAAAAAATATTAATTTTTTGCGCGTGCGAACACTTATCCCCATGCATTACAAATCGTTCACTATGCTCAAATAATATGTATGTCAACGATTGATATCAAAATCGTTTTAACAACTATCAAAATTTATAAAAACTTACCGGCGAAAAAATATGAATGTCAAATTGTACAAAAAATGGGCAAAAACCCAAAAATACATTTAAACAGATTAAATAATTTTTTTTAAGTTTTTCGGCACTAGAAGAATAAAAGAAAAAAACTTAGATAGGGATAAGATAATAATGTATTTACAAAAAAATATATAAGATTCACACAATAAATTTTGACTGGAGCATTAAATTCCTCAAAGATGCAACACTGGCATCTAAGATCTAAAAATCTAATTTTAGCTGCGCCCATACCAGTATGAGGATCATTCAAAAAAAATAACGATCCAAATGACAAAAAATTTATAATTTGACCTGAAAATAAATAATCATAAAAAAAAGTTTTTTGCGCAAGCTCAATGGATATTTTGACGGTTATTTGCATGATGGATTCTAGTCCGGTTATTTAGCATATAAACTGAAATTAAGAGAAATATATTGTTCGTCAAAATGAAATGTACTTTAGCTAAAATAATATTCACGATATTTGCATTATTTACATAATATGGTTTGAATAAACAATTCAAAAAGATATATATATTTTTGCTCAATAGAGTTGTAGTTTCTCACAAAATATATAAAATCCTGTGATAATTAATGTTTTTTTACACCTAATTTAAGCCTATAAAGTTAATAAAATACCGATAATGTAAAACGTTCGAAACTATAAATACGAAATTATATCTCTTATGTTGTTATTTTCTATTCAATATTAAAAGGGCCGTTACGTGTTAATGCGCATTAATTACCCTAATTTATCGTCATTATGTCTAATATGGATAAATACCATAGATTAATAATAAATTATCAACAAAGATTAAAAATTCTAGAAAATTTTTCTATCTCAACAAATATTTTTGTGATTTTTAAAATTAAAAAAAATTACCTTTAATTACTATGCTAAATTTAATTAATTATAGGATGTAATTAACGATGATTACGGTCACTTTTATCCCTAGTTGAACATAAAACTTCATAGTAAGATTTAATTATGAAATAGTATCTATCGAGGGGCCCCTCAAGAGAAGTCGAGATCTCGAATATTAGTAACAACAAATATATGTCATTTATTGACAACCATAGCATCTTCTGCTATGAAAAATTATTCGAAAGATGGTGAAAATATAAAATGATTAAGCTGATTCATTTTTACTTAAACTCATCGCTAGGACGGAGAGACGTCTCTATAATCAGTGGTATTTTCTGTAATTATGAATCAGAATATCAAGTGTAGAGCCTGTTTCTGTCGTAGAAACAGAGTAAAAGTCATTGTATAACGTTGGCTAAAGAACCTGAAGTGAAGTGACTTGATTTATGAATTCCTCCTGTTTAGTCATCGTTTACATTGACACTGTGGTTTGAACAGGAGGTAAGAATGATTAAAATAAATATTTTGCCATCGGT
Source organism: Cyprinella venusta (assembly GCA_038021265.1). Lineage (NCBI taxonomy): Eukaryota > Metazoa > Chordata > Actinopteri > Cypriniformes > Leuciscidae > Cyprinella > Cyprinella venusta. The sequence continues at coordinate 53,252 of JBBNEX010000126.1, forward strand.
AATTCCAAACATTAATTGTCCGTAGGACAAAAATACAGGTCTGTGACTCAATCGTATATTTAATCCAAAATACACGGACCGATTAAATATAATATATCATAAAAAGGCATAAACATTTACGGATAGCCTTTACTAAATCCTGAGGGATTTAAAAAATCGAACGATAGTGGAAATACGAGATGATTTTGGTCATTGATATTTTACTCTTCAATGATTTTGGCGATTTTCCTGTCAGAAGTATTAGTAAAATTATTGATGGCAAAATCAAGTTATGTGCCTGTTTCTGTGGGTGAAACAGATAGTCAACGCAAAGGTTTGACTATTCGAGACATAAGATCAAGTGTTTGATTAAATAAAACTTTAAAAATTATCGTGATTTCTGAGAAAGTCATGAGGGCATTAGTTGCGATAACTTTTGCTCAAATAAGCCATCGGTAATTCCAAACAATAATTGTCCGTAGGACAAAAATACAGGTCTGTGACTCAATCGTATATTTAATCCAAAATACACGGACCGATTAAATATATTATATCATTAAAAGGCATAAACTTTTACGGATAGCCTTTACTAAATCCTGAGGGATTTAAAAAAATCGAACGATAGTGGAAATACGAGATGATTTTGGTCATTGATATTTTACTCTTCACTGATTTTGGCGATTTTCCTGTCAGAAGTATTAGTAAAATTATTGATGGCAAAATCAAGTTATGTGCCTGTTTCTGTGGGTGAAACAGATAGTCAACGCAAAGGTTTGACTATTCGAGACATAAGATCAAGTGTTTGATTAAATAAAACTTTAAAAATTATCGTGATTTCTGAGAAAGTCATGAGGGCATTAGTTGCGATAACTTTTGCTCAAATAAGCCATCGGTAATTCCAAACAATAATTGTCCGTAGGACAAAAATACAGGTCTGTGACTCAATCGTATATTTAATCCAAAATACACGGACCGATTAAATATATTATATCATTAAAAGGCATAAACTTTTACGGATAGCCTTTACTAAATCCTGAGGGATTTAAAAAATCGAACGATAGTGGAAATACGAGATGATTTTGGTCATTAATATTCTACATTTGGCTGATGTGAATTTAATTCATCAGAAGTATTTATCAAATAATTAATGACAAAATCAAGTTAAGTGCCTGTTTCTGTGGGTGAAACAGATAGTCAACGCAAAGGTTTGACTATTCGAGAAATAAGATCAAGTGTTTGATTATATCATACTTAAATATGATCGTGATTATTGAGTTTGTCATTCACGGATAGTAGAGATTGGTTTTATAGCAGAAAGATACGGATAATCTGCTGTGTTTGATAAACATTTCCGTTTATCCTTGAAGGAATAAATCTGACAAAGTCTCAAGGTCTTTTTGTTACTAAAAATGGTATCTAGTGATAATTTTCGCTAGTTTATCTGTCCGTACGGATGTAGTTAAACAGATTGAACTTAGTCGTATCATAACTGCTTGAGGTCACATTACTCGAATGTGTTGTAATATGATGTTAGAGTAGGTTTTTTTCATATCTGTGAAAAATACAGAAATGTGGAATTAACAACTTGGTGCAGCTTTGTTTTATTTGTACTACATAAGGTATCTAGTGATAATTTTCGCTAGTTTATCTGTCCGTACGGATGTAGTTAAACAGATTGAACTTAGTCGTATCATAACTGCTTGAGGTCACATTACTCGAATGTGTTGTAATATGATGTTAGAGTAGGTTTTTTTCATATCTGTGAAAAATACAGAAAATGTGGAATTAACAACTTGGTGCAGCTTTGTTTTATTTGTACTACATAAGGTATCTAGTGATAATTTTCGCTAGTTTATCTGTCCGTACGGATGTAGTTAAACAGATTGAACTTAGTCGTATCATAACTGCTTGAGGTCACATTACTCGAATGTGTTGTAATATGATGTTAGAGTAGGTTTTTTTCATATCTGTGAAAAATACAGAAAATGTGGAATTAACAACTTGGTGCAGCTTTGTTTTATTTGTACTACATAAGGTATCTAGTGATAATTTTCGCTAGTTTATCTGTCCGTACGGATGAAGTTAAACAGATTGAACTTAGTCGTATCATAACTGCTTGAGGTCACATTACTCGAATGTGTTGTAATATGATGTTAGAGTAGGTTTTTTTCATATCTGTGAAAAATACAGAAAATGTGGAATTAACAACTTGGTGCAGCTTTGTTTGATTTGTACTACATAAGGTATCTAGTGATTATTTTCGCTAGTTTATCTGTCCGTGCGGACGTTGTTACAAAATATTGGCTTTAGTCAATTGTAACAGTGGATGTTTTTTTCGATGGATCAGTATCATCATTTCCTACGAGGATTTGATATGCATATCAAAGCTGAGAAATTTCGTTCAACAGTTGTCTGTTGAAAGTAAAATATTACAACAAATGCCTCAATCATTCATAATAATCATTCGTCTGTTTTACATGCAGATTGAATATTCTTTACATCTTTGGATGCCGTAGTTGATACTTATGTGATTAAAACTCGCATATTTATTTATGAGCATCTATAAACGATATGGTTTTCATATTATTTGTATTATTCTAATGTGTTAGAAATCTGTATTAACCACCATATGAAGTCTGTGATTTTTATGGATGATGAACCATTGGTGATTTTATCAGTGATATGTTAATGAGCGAAACAAACATCTCGCATTAGTTGTCATATTCAGCATTCTTATAATTCTCTGAGCTCAAGGATTTGAGTGTTGTTATTATGATTGCTAACAACATATTCGTTCACGAGAACAAATGGCGTACATTACATCTTATTGGGGCATACGTGGCATATTATCTCACATTCATTTCTCAAAATTTTTTACGTGATATTGTTATTGCAGTGAGACGTCACTGTGAGAAAGTATTCGTAGAATCTAGAAATGATTCTAAGTTGTGTGTCATGGTTGGTCTCTAAACTTGGCAGTGTAGCGAAAAAACTTTACTTGTAGAATCGATTGTTTGTCATGTTGTCTTGCACATGCAAATAAGTTATTAGGTGCCTTACACCTAGCTAATGTTCGATTGATTCTGCAATCGACCAAGTATACGTAACGCTTCACTTCCTCGTTCAGGTTCTAATCTTGTATGTCCCATGCAATTGAGTGTGATAATTTGTAAAATCTGCAAATTGTCTTTCTACTTTATTGCGTATGTCGTTCTCGTGTTTTTTGACCTCATCATTAATGGTCCTACATTTTGTTTACCTTTTTTAATTTTATTAAATTGTCTTCTATTGACTGATACCAAATGTAATGGCATGACAATATATGAATTTTTTTACTCTCTGACTTTTATATCTTATAACGGCCGTTCAAAGATTACCCTAGGACGTATTTTATGACACACATCGGTTATTTATTAAATCTTATTTTTCTTGATAACACGGAACTGAGAGGTTATATACAGGAAACATTTGATTAGCGCCATATGATTAGCGAAAAAAAATATTTCGATACCAAAACTTGAATAGTGCTGTAAAAAATTGATTTTTGCGGTTTTTTTTAGCAAAAGCTCAATGATCTACCGCCTACGCAAAATAACTAGACATCAAAATTGAATTTGGCAGAGAATTTTTTTCATAGTTCAATCGTTAATACAGAAAAAAAATATTGCTTAGATTCATAATGTCATAGAATTGTTAAAATAAATTAAGATTTTTCTAACTAACGCCTCTTTTGAGGATATAAATACATCTTAATTTGTTTGATAGTTTTTACAAATTTTTTTACATCGACAAAAAGCAGAAGAAAATCAATACCTTATTACTTTCGTCTTTAAACTTGTTATTATATGTAACTTAGATAATCGTGAAAGTGTGTTTTAAATTTTGGGAAACCTCTGCAAAAAAGTGTCAATAATTTGATTTTTATAAATAAAGAAATTGAATATAAAGACAAACCAAACCTATGATCTCCATCGAAGATTATGCTTTTCTTGA
>JBBNEX010000638.1:0-18510 GCA_038021265.1 Cyprinella venusta
TAGTTAGAACTTCATCCAAATGATCAGAAATATTTAGTCATTAATACACATTTGGGATACTTTAAATATACCCGCTTACCTTTCGGAGTAGCGTCCGCTCCATCCCATTTCCAAAATGTAATGGATACTTTGCTCAAAGATATCGAAGGGTGCGAAAGCTATTTAGATGACATCTTAATTTGGGCAAAGAACGAAGAAGAACATTTGAAAACATTAGAACTGGTTTTAAATAAACTTCAAGAATATGGATTCAGAACGAATATTTATAAATGCGAGTTTATGGTTCAAGAAATAGCATATTTAGGTCATCTAATATCCAAATATTGCGTTTGACCTTTAAAAGATAATATAAGGGCACTGCTGGAGGCACCGAAACCAAGTAATACCAAAGAATTAAAATCTTTACTTGGTTCAATCAATCAATTTGGACGTTTTATTCCAAATCTTCAGACAATGTGTTCTCCTTTATTCACACTGTTGCATAAAAATGCGCGTTGGAAGTGGGAAAAAGAACTTGAAGAGGCTTTCAAAAATATAATAAATGCTTTTACGTCAGATATGGTTCTCTTAAAATACAACGAAAACAAAATGCTGTACTTGTATACAGATGCATCAGAAAAAGGTATAGGTGCAGTACTAACTCAAATCGATGATAAGGGAGAAGAAAGGCCTATATATTATGCTTCTAGAACCTGCCTGGAGAGTGAAAAGACGTACTCTACCTTTGAACAAGAGTCATTAGCTGTAATATTTCCAGTAAAGAAGTACTATCAATATTTATATGGTAGAAGATTTGTGTTGAGAACTGATCATAAACCCCTTGAACACATTTTTTAAGAACATAAGGAATTACCTAAAATGATGTTTAACCGAGTCTCAAGATGGGCATTGATCTTGAGTCAATTCTAATTTAAAATTGAATACATTCCCGGCCCTAAAAATATCCTTGCAGACACGCTATCGCGACTTCCGATTCAAGATGAAGTAACAAAAGAGGAATCACTGCCTTCAATAAATTTATTGCACGAAAATCAAATGAAAGAAATTCATTTATCTAGAACTAAATTATCTACAGCCACTGCAAAAGATTCTTTATTAAGAAAAATAATAGATTTTACATTCCGAGAATGGCCTGAAAAAAGACATCTTGATAAAAACCTATGGAAATATTATGAGAGAAGAAACGAAATTTCTCTTCAGAGCGGTGTTCTAATGCTTAATCATCAAATGATCATACCAGAAGAACTAAAACTAGAAGTTTTAGAGGTGTTACATATTGGACACCCAGGAATTACGGCAATGATCGACTTAGCTAAAATTTATCTCTGGTGGGATCAAATAAATGAAGATATTAAGACATATGTTAATAAATGTCTTCGTTGTCAAGAAAACCGACCAATGGTATTTGAAACTCCTGTCAAGAGTTGGAACATCCCAGAAGGAGTCTGGGAAAGGCTACATGTCGACTTCACCGGTCCGTTTGATGGAAGATACTTGCTTACAGTTATTGATGCTTACTCGAAATGGCTTGAAATTTTCAAAATGAAAAATATGAGTTCAGAAAAAGTTGTTGAAAAACTAAGAGAATTGACTTCAAGATTCGGTGTGCCTCGACATATTGTTTCCGACAATGGGGCATCATTTACTTCAAAGTTTTTCGAAGACTTTTGCAAAAAGCTTAATATAAAACATATTAAAACATCGCCGTACCATAGTAGGTGCAATGGAGCTGTGGAAAGAGTTATAAGAACCTTTAAAGAAAGATATCGTTCCATGCCTATGACTTGTGGTAAGGATCAAAAATTGCAATCTTTCCTACTTTCATACCGAATATGTGAGCATAGTACAACAGGGAGTTCTCCGGCAGAAATCATGTTTGGAAGGAAAAATCAAACAGTGTTCGATCGTATTCGACCTAATATCAAGGAAACCTATCACAAAGCTCAGTTAACCCAAAAATTTTATCATGATCGAGGAGCTAAGGAAAGAGAATTTGAAAACGAGCAGCCTGTTTGGATAATGAATTCTAATAAAAAAGGATATGATAAGAGAACAATTAAAAAAAAGAAAATCGATGTCAGCTATGAGGTCGAGAATAGAGAAGGAGAGATTAAACGAAAGCATTCGAACCAATTACGATGGAGAGAACATGATACACAAAAAGAAAAAATTGTAAAATTTAAAAAAAATCAATGCGAAGAGAAAGGTAGCGATGAAGAGAGAACCTCTGCTGAAGAACCACATAAAGATATTAAATATGAAGAAATCTCCCAAGTTCCTGAAGTTGCAACCGAAAATGTAGAAGATCAACTCGATAACCCTCCACAACTGCCATATGACGATTACATCTCTGGAAAGAAAGTTTAAAGCTTAAAGGGGAGAATATGTAATGAACGATATAGTGAGCATGCGTATATTATTTTTTTTGTTTTCATAAATACTACACCATGAGATATAGTTTTTAGATATATTTTGTTTCGCGAACAATCAAATAAACTATTTTTAGTTTTGGAGACTAAATAGTAGTTCCCGGGTCTTCGTTCACCTAGAAAGCTTTAAACACATTGATTTAAAAGTCTATCTTATTGCTAAAATAAAATTTTTTATTAAGCTTGTCAGTTTGACAGTTATATCATTTCTATCCTTATTTTCGATAAACAATGTCATAAAAATATATTTTTTACATGGTAATTCAGTTTTTGGTGACGCCTTTAGGCCCTGGTTATTTTGGTGACACTTTTAATGTCAAGTGTCATGAAATATTTTGCACCCCCTACCAAATTTCACAATGATAATTTGCACCCCCTCTGAAATATTTGGTACCCCCCTTAATAATTATCCCAATTTCCGCCTAATTTTGATTTTTTTATTTTTATGAGATTAAGTTACTAATTATTTATATATATATAAAATGTGAAGACAATTGACAGGTCACAAATTATATATATCTGGCTTAAAGTGAGCTATAAGATTAATTTCCTGATATAAATCCTTAAAATTAACAACGAAAAAATTATTCAGAATATTAAAGCTTATTTTTTTCCGTTATCTAGGTTATTAAAAGGTGCACGATGGAATAATGTTTGCGTAGCGCGCTTACGCAAAGACTGATTTTATGTTTTAAAACAAATATTTTTTATCTAAAATATTTGATAATTTATTCCGAATCATTTAAAAATAATTTCTTATATAATGATCATTTGCCTTTTTTTAAACATCTCACATCATGTGACGCGTATTGAAATACGTAACAATATAATGGAACAAATCGGAATAAAATACTGGCTTATCAGCATAATCATTTATTAATTATCTTGAACATTAAACATTCAAATATCTATTTATGTTTCAATATATTTTTATAATTTCATGTATTGAAGTTTGCTTAAAAAGTTTTAAATAAAAAAATTAAAGCGAGAAACCATCTTTGATAAATAACGTGTTACAACTTTCCATTTTCACTCCTCAGGAAAATAACTGATAAGACACCAAAAATATTCAAATTATTAAAAAATAGCAAAATTTAAGCATCTTAACGTTCTATAACGAGATAACGCAAAATATTAATCATTCTTTCATTCTTTTTACTGATGAAACCCTTTTAAATCAGGTCTTATAACTTTCTAGTTTCATTTAACAATGTAAAAATTTAAATTATTAAAATTTAAATAAAAATTTGATAAAAATTACATTTTCTTTTATAAATTACTGATATAAATCAGGCGGTGCCAAAAATCACAGTGATATTTTGCGTGGGGGTGCCAAATATGAGGGAGTGCCAAATTTCACGTGATACCGGACGTTGTGGTACTGGATTGTTAGCGTAGGAAATTTTGGTTTAATAGCATTTTAGCGCTCTCTTAACAAATCATATGTGCTTTTTACATCGAAAAAAATAAAGTTTTCATTTGGAAAAAATTACAAAACAATTTTGGTATATTATTATCGTATAACATAAGAATAAAATTTCTTTTTATGCCTAATAAATAATAATTATCCTAATCCTTTTTTTATATAGTTTTATTTTGGAACCATAAAGCTAAAACGTCAGCTTTCACCTAGTATATCGTCTGTCCACAAATGAACAATAAATGGAAAAAAAACGCACTTTAATACATCAAAGCAGTTCATCAAAAATTGCAAAAGTAATATGGAATGGCTTAATAAAAAATCTATAAATTTATAGAATGCATTTGAAGTGTTAAAGAGCGAAGTAACCTTGAATTGACGATTCTGTCATGAATCACAGTCGTATAAATAGCGCTCAAAATTCCTAGTAAATTATGCCAGAATGATCAAAATTGTTTATATTAGCAAAGATCAATAAATTATCCATTATCTTAAGGCATATTCTTATAATTTATATATAATTAATAAAAAAGACATTTTTCTTAAATTAATCCAATAAAACACTTGATAAGATTTATTGAATTTTTTTTTCATATTAAATACTTAAAATATTAAACTGAGTTAATTTAATGATTTTTAATTAAAAAAATTTACTCAGCGTCAAAACGTACTGCTTTGATTTTTACAGACAGAATTTTTGATAGTTTTAATTTATAATTAAAATATCTGCATCTTCTTCCAGGATATTTCTGACTGACTCTCGTAGTATGTTCGTTCGAGAATAGACCAGACTGCGTGTTCATTCTAGCACAATGATTCTCTACCTACGGCCAAAGAGACTGTTTATGTCAGCGTGCATTGTTATCGTAACATCTTTGAATTTAAGTCTTATGTAATCAATTAATAGATAAAATTCAAAAAATTAATAACAAATAAAAATGAAATATGCAAAAAAAATTACCAGAATAAAACGTTTTACTATTGTTGTTTACAATGCAATAGCTTAATTTCAGTGATTTACAATCGGTTATAATTCGAATCTCTATGTGGCTTTAACAAAAAATTTTTAGCGAGATTGTCGAATGAAAAAATATTGCGCACCCACTGCTCAAGTAGAATCATCTCTTTAATAAGGTAAAAATCGTATTTTTAATAATGATCTCGAATTTATTACCGATCAGAACTGCCTCTGTTTGTTTTTATCTATTCTGGTATTTGGCATTTTTCGATAACGATAAGAGCCAATTCAAAAAATTTTGATTAATCTTAGAATTTGAGAACAAAATTTAACATTCATTAAAGATAACATTTTTTTATTACTTTATAGATATGATACGATCTTATTCATAAATACTGCATAACCTCGCTTTTAAAAGAATTGTAATCATAATCGATAAACAAGCATTTTATTGACTAATTATTTATTTAAAATCAATTCATGTATAAATTATATTGCTAACCTGCGAATATTAAATCTATTTATATTATTATTTAAAGCTCAAAATAAATTTTTTATATTTATAATAAGAAAAGGCACGTAAGTAATAATTAATTTGTAATAAAAATTAAATATTACCAGGATATTTTACACGTTTTTAGCATGACGATATTAATTTTATCATCAATTATAACATACTACACATGTATCAATGGTAAAAGAGTCTGTATCGATAAACCTCAAACAAGTATTTTTATATATTGAGTGAACTTATAAATTTGCGAAAAATTTTTTGTCAAATATGGAATGTTACTTAGAAATTATTTAGATGTAACATTTATGATTTGATATTTAATCGTGGAGTTATATCGGTAGAATTGATTTCATAATTATAGCACCGTGATTTCTGTATTTTAAATTCTATAAGAGAAGCAATTCACAAAAGAGCTGGAAAATAATGTGGTCTATGTTGCTAATGCAAAAATCAAACTGCGTTACACCATATGTTTTCTATAAAAATTAGTAATTAAATAACAAGTATCAAAAGCAATTAATGTAAACAGCTAATATTTACTCAAAGCTAAGCAAAGTATATATTGAGGCAGCGAATTTCAGCAGCAAATCATATTCTTCAATCTAAAAGATCAGTAAATAAGCTTGACCGTAGCAAAATTGAAGATATTTTCATCGGTAGCCTTTTACTTTTTATCAAGTAAACGAAAATTAGTATCATTATTATAATCATAATAACAATGATCATTATAATAAAATTTACTGAATATCTTAATAAAAACTACCTGACGAATTGGAAGTATTGAGGACATCAACATGCTTATTGAATTCATAAATACATGTAAGGAGAGTATAATTTTTAAAGATTTCCCCAGAATCAGCTGCACATTTGATGATTTTTGAAATGCAGTTATCCCCACATTGATATTTATCCTGATCACAAATTACTCATTTTTAGAAAAAAAACTACTTTTGCAGTTATTTTCATCTGTTTTTTCTTCACAGTCGTAAACTCCATCACAAATAGTATTGAATGGAAGACATTTATTATTTCCGCACATAAATCCATTACATAATATTTCTTTCGTTAAAAATAATATTTAACTATCTTTGCAAAACGTTTCATTAATATTTATGACTTCCTGAAAAGTTTTAGCGTAAATTTTAGATTTATCAGCACATTCATATGAATCGCTTGAATGTTGGCACATAAATTCACATGTTAGATCGTTGCATTTTGTAATTTTATCTATTCTATCATTTAAAATTATACGGTGCGAAAAATCATACAAATTGAATCCACGGACATTAAGAAAATGACCTTTTATTATACTATTTAGGTTTTCTTTTTTGGCAAGTAGATCTACCGAGTAAACGTATTTTTCACGTAAAATAAATATTTCATATTTCACAACTCTAAAAAAATGAACATTTTTCACGATTTGGTGTAATATTAACTCAGAATTTCTTATGATTGTTGATTTTTCTGACCAAATAAAGTCTGGCGAAGAATGTATTTCTAGATCAAAATTATCTCTGTGGAAAATGAAACATTTTGTCGTAACGTGATAATAAAACGATTTTACATAGTAATCAGTTTTTATGCATTTAACGATGCCGCTTGACATTATTCGTTGGCATAATATTGAATTTTCTTTCACGTAAAAGACAGATCTAAACTTAGGTGTGACATATACTTAAAATCTTCAGAAAAAATAAATGATTTGACATTGAATTCGATAATTTGCGTGTAACGAGTACTTGAGGATAAAATAATCAATGTTTTATTGACTAAAACCATTATATGATCTTTCAATTCATTTATTACGCTGAAAGATGTAATCGTGGAAAAAGGGAAAAAATTATGTAAATTCTTGAATTTGTATCCATTTGAATCTCTGTCTTCATCATACAATTCTGTTTTCTTATAATAGTATATATATTTATTTTGTTCGTCAATAAATGCTTGATCAATGGAGTCCATAAAATTATCAAATTCGGTTTGAACGACATTCCCAAAAATATCATTTTCTTTGAGATATATATTTATTTTTATTAATGTTGAGCTGGCAAAAAGATTAATACTTCCATATTTAACTAATTTATCAAGTATTCAAACCTGGTGTAACACATGTTGTGTGTGAATTTGGATAATATTTTTCCTTGTACTTCTGTGGAATACATTCCGAAGCATCCATATTAGCGATTCTAAAATAGAAAATAACATATTACCCAATGATTTTTTTTGAATAACTATCAAGATTTGTACATCTTGTAAGGTCAGATGACTTTTTTGAATCGTCGTTTAATGAACCCAGGAAATAATTTTCGTCATGAGAATAGCCGAACTCACTAAATATTAACCAATATAATTACCATCCGAAATCCTGAGGAAAGCAATCACATTTATCATATGATCTATAAGATCTTTTGAATATTTTATCTTTGCATTGTTTTTCAGGAATTTTTATGCGGGCATATAATCGAACACCCTGAAAGCAATTTTCGTATTGGTTATAAACGGCAAGATTGTGATAATCAGTATCTTCGCAATCGTTTTCTAACTATTAAATAAATTCTTACTCATAAAATGATCAAAGCTAATTTTTTCAAATATGATGTTATTGTTTTCTGTGTTTTTTGAAATAACATGAACAGATGTTGCTTCATAATCATAACCTTTAATTGTTGAAATAAATATGTAATTTTCACCCGGAATATTGGTAACTACCCAGTCATTTCCATAATTGAAACTGTAAACAATATTTCTTGTTTCTCTAACGATTCCACAAAGAATTCCACCATAATTTAAAATATTTGGTTCGTCCGTTATTTTAGGAATAATTTTCCACGAAATCCCACCATCAGAAGTCATGATATAACGATTTTTTTCTGGATTCGACAGAATTTTTGCATATTTTATGATAATTAGATCAGATATTGATTCAAGGGAAACTGATGATTCGCATAGATTAAGAATAAGAACACTAAACGTCACCGAAGGATCATTTTCATCTTGAACTTTAATAGCAGACCAATTGATTCCTTCATCTAGTGAAATATATGATGTTTTTTCACCATTATCAGAAAAATGTGCCATAATCAAATCGTGTCTTATAAAATGTACATAAAATGCACATTCGTATGGTTTCATTGATAAAATTTCGTAATGTATCTTACATTTTAGTTTGTTAAAGTAGTAGTTATTAATCGATGCCATAAATAAACATGTTTGACCATCCAAAAAATTTATCACGATATAAATTTTTGAATGCAAATTAACTATTTGAATTATTTTCTATGTATATAATTTTTGATACCTTAGGCTCAGAATCATCAAGAAAATGTATTGGTAATTGATTAAATAAATCTGTTCTCATTATAATTATTTTTTGTTTTTCATTATGCTTTTATCAATTTGATGATTTTACTTTTTTTTGATCAGCAGCCAAATATTCTCTATTAATCTTGTAGTCAAGGATGTTATGAAAAGTTTTTTGAATAACATATTTGTCTTCAATTGCAAGTGATATAAAACGTAACAAATTTCTATCTAAATCATTAAAATGAACTTTTTTTACTAGTAAGGTATATAAAATAAGGTTTTACTATATGCCTAAATATACGTTTTTTTTTACCAATCAAATTTAATTATATATGTATAATCATTGTGGTGTGCTATTTTTGTTGAATAATAGTAACATAACCAGTCAGCCAAAAACTGTTTGTCAACAATTGTAAAATATTTTAAAAAAATTTCATTAAAAAAAAACTTAAAATTTCAAGATTGACAGTTATATTTTTACTGGCTAAAAGTTTTCATCGTCACTTTATTTTTAATTTTAAATCAAATAATGATTAAAAAGAAACGAATTTAATTTTTAGGACAGACAAAAATAATTTTTATTTACCAAAAAGTCACGTTTTTTTTAAAGTTCGAAAACTTTAATAGGTTAAATATCGGTATTTTGCCATTATTTTCACGATTAGTTTCTGCCCGGTTTTACTATTGATATAATTATAATAACAACATTTAGTAAAAAATAATGATGAACTATGCTCCTAATTTTATTCTTTTGTCGATATTGTTCAAAGAAAATTTCAATTTTAGTTATTTGTAAAAAAGCGATAACGGTTAAATTGCAGAAAAAATAAATGATTTTAAAATAAATACAGATGCTAAAAAAATTAAAATTTAAGATTTAGAAAAAAAATTATAATTTTACTCTACATACTCAAAAATATTCTGTTACTGTCGCTGTTAGAAATTTTTACTCAATTAACAGAATGCAATAAGTACTATTAAATAAGATAATTTAGACTTATTTTATGGTTTCATTAATATTTAGCAATATTTTTGTCATAAATTATAAATTGTAAGATGAATTTATTTTTTTAGTAATTTTCTAGATTTTATATGGATAAGAAATTTATACTCAATAATTTCTTAGACTACTTTTAGAGAGAGATTTTACGTATAAAAAATATTTAAAGGAGATCAAAAAAATTATTGACTTGCAAGTAATCCTATCATCAATCACACAACCTTTTTGATTTAAGATTTATATTTTAGACAAAAGATATTTTTATTTATCAAGAAGTGATTATAAACATTAATAATGGTTATTTTACATGGATTTTAAAGCTTATATACGAAAGAAATGTCAACAGGCAAATTAAACGAATTTTTGTCAAAATTTATTTTCTTCCATGATTTTTAATTTTTTATAAATATAAATTTAGCTAAAACTTAATAACGATTATCAAAAATTATATCTAAAAAATACAGAAATAAAAATACAGTTTACCATTTATGCGGTTAAAAGTATATTTAATTGACTTATATCGTCTTAAGAGGGGATAAATACAAAATGTGAAATTATAATAGTATTTATGAGTTCAATTATTGTATTTTAAGGAATTAATGAATACACACATCCCATCTTTTGAAAATATAGTAAAACACTCATGCTTGTCATTAAACAGTAAGGTCTATAAGGCATTAGAATATTCAAATTAGCTGCATTATGACTTTTAATGTAATCAAAAATTTTTTGTGATTAATTTGCAAAAAAAATGAAATGTTAAAAATTATTTTTGCAAAAAATCTAATTGCTAATGCCACAATACTACTGGTGTGATCCCAAAAAAAAGTATATTATGAGATATGATCTTAAACGGTACGCAAAATTTTGACGACGCCGTTTTAGCGATGGACATTTTGGCGATAAGATAATAATTGTTTTTATTTTGATTTTTAAAAATATTTTAAAGTATGTATTATATGCTAACACAAAAGTCCTCTATATTATCTTTACACAAATTTATACTAATTTTACCCGCTAGAGACAATCCTGTAATTTTAAAGGTTATTTCACTTGTATTTCTTATCAAACATCAAAATATAAAAAGATATCTAAAGGAAGGTTAAATTATAACTTATAATTATCTAATCTTTAAGGAAATTATGGAATATTCCTCTCAATTATTCGACTAGATTTCTTTGTCCGTATGACAGATCTATTCGAAGAATTCTGACATCTGCTTCTTCGTAGCGCTGTTTTTTTGGGTCAGTCTATTATCTCATAGAAATTGTTCGTATACTCGTTCATACTCCACTTGGTCAGAATAGATAGTATCTATGAAGTTCTATAGTGACGGATAAATCATTCCTAATTGGCAGTTCAATTTTCTTGGACTGGCCTGAGTGAAATTGTTCGTTTTTCCTCCCAAGAAAGTTTTCTTTGATACACAGACCCTATCTCTGGAGAAAAATTGTGAGGTCTTCTCTGTCGATTGATAGTTGAGCGACCTATGTGCAAGTCCTCAAACAAATTTAGGATAGGTACTAACTCATCTAGCAAATTATTGTAAGGGCTTCGAAAGAGGTAACTACGTCAGGTATTGGTATAAAAATTAATCCGGCTATCATCATCGCAATTAATGCAAACTCAGCTTCACCAATATATCGACTTATAAGACTTTTTTTGGCAATCTTCTTTTTAAGATTTTTTACCAGGTTAAATAGGCATCCATGTGTCTTAATTTTAGGAAAAGCTGTTTTTACATAATTTATTGCTACTAATTCAAATTCCATGCTGATTGTAGTCGGATTAATTCGTGGCCACTTATTTTTTATGGCTTCAAACATACTCAGATAATTTTTTTGTTTTTTTTGAAGGAGGTAGTGTAATATTAGAATTATAAAAATACCTATTCTCGCAATGATGACTTTTATTTGAGAAAATAATGAAAGCAAGATACTAAACGTTCCATCACAAAAAATTTTTGAGATACATGTGACCAATTAACATTATTTTCTCTCCCAAAAATTAATATTCGTTTGGCATCATTAAAACCAGAATCATAAAACAAAAAGGACTAAAGAGATGCAGGAGATGATTTGTAAATTGTATAACGATGATCAAGTGTTATTTGGGAACTATCTGTGGGATTTAGAGGTGCACAGTTAACTCGGGTTCTTTTTCTTTGTACTAGCTTTCTAACAGCGACTTTGTTGGTACGTCTATCAAGTATTGCTGCATTTACTCTTTGAATAGTGTTGTTGAGTATATTGGTAGGGATTTCATTTGTGGTTATTGACTTTTCCTCGTTAGACTTTGGAATATTTTCAAATTTAATTTTGACGGGTCGTTTCCATGTTAATGTTATTTTATAATTTTTTATATTCCAGTGGCGTTGATGTCTTTATTTACTGGTCCTTTGAAGTATTCTTGTAAATTTATCTCAAAAATTTAATAGAAGAATCTGCACCAACTTTGTCTAATGTGTAGAGATATTCTTCATAGTAAATTTTCTTCCTATCTTGATTGATAAATAGAGATTATATTAGAAGTTATAAATAAATCGATTTATTACGAATGCAGTACACGTTGAAATAAAAGAAAAAATCGTATGTGAGAATGCTATATACTTGATATATACCTAATATGTCATTTTCCATACATTATTGACGTCAGATAATCGTGAATTTTAGGGCCATAACTCCGTTTTTACCCCTAGCATATGATCATAAGTTTTAATCGAAAAAGAAGACGCGGTCAATATTTGGTTAGTATTTTTTTCTATATTTAGACGTTAAATAAGTAACTTCTATAATTAATATGTATAAAAAATTCGCTCTAATTTTTTATCGCCTGAAAGCATTATTTATCTTATATATATCCATTAATTTAGTTCAGTTTGTCGCACATTGTCTGATTTTTATATGTAACCCACAAGATAAGTAATGTGACCCTCTGTAATTGTAATTTACGATTCTCTAAAAAATACCTTATAAATAATTTAAATTAGATTTTGAAAATATTTATATCGCCAAAATGTCCTGATTCGGTTCTTAACTATCGCTAGTGACTTAGAAATACACTCTTCATCACTAAAATATAATTAAATTTTTTTAAATTTATTTAAGTTTTTAAAAAAAAAATTACTGTACGGAAATTTAAAATAGTTTTTTATTTGCTTATAGATGCTATCATCGGAAATTAAAAAATTAGGGTTGCCAAATGATGTGACAAATTATAGATTTAAAATTCAAACGTAATCTATTAGTCGAGAATGGGATTAATCATGAATTTTTAATAAAATAAAGTTAAAGTTTAAGAAAAATAATTAATCAAAATTTATATTTCTGCTTATTGTGAGATAATTTAATATAAAATCATGAAAATTAAAAATTTTAATTTATAAAATATACTTTATCTCCACTCTAATTTTTGCAAATCCAATAATTTGAATCAAAAGGATGAGCTGTGCATTCTCTAAAATTAATTATTCTATAAATATTATAGACTTGAAGTTTTTTATCTAAGCGAAAAGATAAAAGATTGGTTTCATCGACACAGAACATAAATCCATTAACTGGAACGATATAACTTATTATTAAAGAGATATTCTTTCCATTATGACTAGCGGTCAAGACTGAAACACTCTTAATTGAATCATCAATCAGAGCATAGATTTTCTGTCCCTTCCCATATTTTGGTGTATTTTGTGGACTAGATATAATAATTGCGAATTTTCGATCGTATTGATTTAAATGAACGGAAACATATCGATTTGAATCCTGAAAATCAAGCTAAATTAATGATATAACTATTACATGTGAAAAGGTTAGTAATTTACTATAAGCATCATCAGCTGCAGTTATATCAGCATCCACCAAAAAAGAGAATAATTGACAAAAGAATATAATTTTTTGCATTTTTGTGAGATGTGATAGTACTTTTTGGGCAACGCCTACTATATTCACAGATTAAACCTCCTAAGAGGGCGTAAAAGCGGCCAGTAGGATTAAAATTAATATATTGATCATAAATAACAAATATCGTGTCATCTTATCATCTAAGTTATCTTGTTAAACCCTTTTTCTTATTAAATGGGCACGATTAATGCCGTACGTTCAATTTTTATTTGCTAATATGTTTTCTTTTGTATTAATTTTTCGATTTTTGCATAATTTTCGATAGATTTAGCGCTGAAACTTTTAGATCAAAACATCCTGCAATAGATTATTGTTATTTTCATGAAAAATGTCGTAAATATTTATAAGGATTTATTTTTTGTAATTTTTATTGGAAAACACACAAGAATCTTAATAATCATACAAAGCCATAGATATTATCTTAAGTCATTGTAAATAAAAGATAAAATTCTTTATTTAATTTAAAATGAATGAATTCTGCATTTACAGTTTAACCAAAGTCACAGAATTGATAAAAATAATAATATATTTCTGACAGAGTAAAATTAATGACTGACGTTTTTAGAAATTTTGCATTTAGAAGCATTTATAACTCCTAAGATTCGGGTATAAAACATCAATTTTATCTCTAGATTCTACTATTATACAATAGATTTTCAAAAAAATTTTCAACATTACCAATCGCATCATAAAATTTAAAACATAAATATAATGATCAAAAAATTTGACGTCTTAAATAAAATGTTTTATTAAAACCAGCATCACAGTCATTGAATAAAAGTCAAAACAGGATAAAATTAAATTGAGAAAATCATTTGTTAGGATATTTTACTCAAACAAAGATTAAAATAACGCTTTAAGTCTAATAATGTGCGCTTGAAAAATTGTTTTTATATTTAATAAAAGGATTTAAATCAAGGCGAAATCTTAAGCTTAGGGTTTAGTTTGGTTTAGGCTTAGGCTTATTATTTTGTTTAATTTGATTATTAAGGTTACGCCAAGGGATATATCTTAGATTAGAATTAACAAATATATCAATTAAGCAATTCATTTAAATTAAGATTAAATAAAGAAATGATGATAATAATCAAAGGAATTAAAATTTTCTATGTCCAGCTTAATGTTTGATAATTTTAAAATTTACTATTGCATGCCTTTGCCGTTAAACCTCGAATTAAAGAATACTTAATTGCTGAATATTTTTTCGCAGATGTGGTCGGTAGGATGATGATTTTTTAAGGATGGGAATTTTTAAAGATGTTGTGTTATTTTTTGATGTTTTAATTTTTCTTTCTCATTTTATAAAAGCATTTTTCTTAAGAATCTTATACTTTTGATGACAATTTACTTAATAACATGACGTTTAATCCTGAGACACTTGATCACGATACATTCAATTATAATGAAATTTGATCACTAAGTTTTTATAACATTATCAGACAAAGATATGATAAATATACCCCTTTCTTAATATTTTTGATTAATCCATGACATAGATTAAAGGGTTAACATATTATCGGTCCGGAAAATTATTAAGCATGCGCGAAAAATTAAAATTCAGTCAACTTTGTCCCAATATTCACATCTTTAATTTTCTATATTTTTTGAAATTTTGGTGCAGATAAACCTGTTTACCTTGTTATTTTTCTCATATAATGAAAGAAACTAGGTTAAATTTATCTATTTGCTCTCTGAATTACAAATTACCAGAGAATATTAAAAGAATGTCATTTCAAACAACTTCATAGATCAAAATTGTCGATTTCCAGAAATCATTTTATCGTTGGTAGACATTAACAAAGAAAAACTTATTTAATAAAAATTTTATAAAACTTTATAGTTGTTGCACAAAACACCTTTAAAAAATCTAGTAGTATGCATGTTTATCAAAAAATTAGATCCCGCTATTATTTGAACTTTTTTCATGTAAAAACTTATCGTTTGTAGCACAAATGACTTTCGAATTCGCGTCGATCTTCTTAGATTTTCAACTCTTTGTGTCGCTATCGCGTTATAATATTTTTAATTTATATTATCATTTTCCTCTTCATTTCTATAAAAGTTTTCTTCTTATTTTTTGTAGATACTAGCTAAGTATTAATTTTTACAGACCCTGTAGTGGGTTCTTCTATGAAATTTTCCTTCTCTTCTACTCTCTCAGTAATTTTCTGTTTTCCTCTTAATTTGGTGTGCGTGATTCTTTAATGACCGATTTCCTAAATCGATATCGTATGACAATTTGTCACTCTTCAAACGAATTCTTATGATTTAAACCCCTTAGATAGTTCGTTTTTTACATAAACATCTTATCAATTCGAAAACTGACGATAATATGTGCCTCTGTCGTGAATATATTTTTGTTTTTCTTGTGAATCCTGAAAATTTGAATTAATGTTTGGGGTCAGATTATCTTGTAGACTACGAAAAGACCTTCCTTATATTGCTTGTGCAGGTTATCATGATGTCGACGAAGAGGAAGTATATCTGTACCAGGTAAGGATTAACGGCATTCGTTTGTTGATATCCTCAATTTTATTTGGTTGAACGCATTTTTCCTTTATTATAAGAATGACTCGTTCAACTTGTCCGTTGGTACGTGAGTTGTAGGAGTCAGATCCTATCTGTTTTATTCCGTTAATCTTAACAAATTCTGAAAATTTTTGCCATAAAATTGATTTCCTCTGTCTGATATAATGTATCGAGGTATTCTGAGTCTTGAAAATGCGTCTCCGAATGCCATTATGACCTTCTGTTCAGTTTCGTTTTCGAATTTGTAGGTATCTATCCATTTTGTATATGAGACTATACACGCCGTTACCTGTCAAGTTTAATTGAATATTTATGCGACTCCAGGACTAACAGGCACTAGTTCAACAAAATAGTAGATTTTGGTAGGTTAGAACCATTTTCTTGACAATCCGACATGATCAGACCCAGCTTTAAGCATCATAATTATTACCAGCCTCCAGGTATTTGTTCTAATCAAGCTTTCCATAGCCTTTATTTACGGATGATTTGTATGTGTGTTTTCGAGTTTTTGTTTTTGTAATGCAAACAGCATTATTAAGCGATAGATGAATAATAGAATGTTCTGTTCGATCAGTATACATTGCCTTATCTCATAATATTTGCCTATATGACTTCTAAAACTTATATTTCTGGCCGTTTGAGAGTTAATTGTTTACGTACTCATGACAATTTTTGATCTTTTTTGTTTCATTCGTTAGTTTTGTTTAGTTGACTAAACTCGATTTATATAAAGTTAACCAATTCTAAACCTATTGTGGGACCTCTAAGATCCTTATTGATAAACGAGAAAAAATTTCTGCTAAAATGTTTCTTTCTTTCGATATGTATTCTTTTTTGTATCTATATCTACCAAATATTGAAGCAAATCTTGTCAATCATTCTGATGTTATTTTGTTGTGTTTGAAATGTATTGAAGGGGTTTGTGGTCTGTTCTGATTGTAAATTCCCTTCCATAAATGTACCGATTAAATTTTTTTACAGCAAAAATTATTGATAATTCTTCTTTGTCAGTGAAAGAGTAGTTTTGATCCACTTGTGATAGAGTTCTTGAAGCAAAAACCACAGGTCTCTCAATTTTGTTCCAGCAATTATTATGATGAATGGCTAAAATTACGTTTTGAGAGGCGTCCGTGCTGAGGAGAATCGAATTATCCTCATTAAAATGCACTAATGACATAAAGAAGATATTCCATCTTTAAGATTTAGAAAAATTGTCTCGTGGGTTTAGTTCCATTTGGATATCGAGTTTTTTGTGGTAAGGTCTTGAAATGGCCTAAATTTTTATTTAAGAATGGGTATAAAATTTTAAAAATAATTATTGCTTTTAATAAAGATTTAAGTTGTTTACTGCTTTGAGGCGTTTTTAATTGTTTTAATGCATCAATTTTTTTTCTAAACTATGAATTCCGTTCGCGTCGATTCTGTGGCCCACATACTCTACATCTTTTACTAAAAATTTATGTTTTTCAATGTTATTATTTATATCGTATCTTTTAGCTTTTCAAGCACTTATGCCATATTTTCTGAATGTTTTTTATCAGTTTCTGCATAAATTATAATGTCGTCTAGGTCAGCCATGTCAAACTTGCGGCCCGTTCGATATTTTTTTGCCTCCCGTGGGTACCCCCGGTTTTTCACTTAATTTTCCACGCAAAAAGAGCTTTAGATCAGATTCATTTAAGTATATTGATTTTTAGTAATTTTTATTTGAAAATCAATAAAATTTGCGTTACAATAATTAGAAAGCGAGAGCGCACTCTTGAATATTCCAATGTTTTTAACCTTAAATTACTATAGCTCGCGACAATTTAACACCTTAGAGCTTGTAATTCGAGAGCATACTCTTTTGAAATGACCGGTCAGTCCGCAAATATTTTAGTCGAAATAGTAATCGATCGGATCGAAACCCAGCTCAGAAGTAGAAAAAAATTTAAGAAATTCAGAATTTACGTTCCCGCGGCTTGGATGGCTAACCATGAGGAATATTATATTTTATATAATGCCTTTTATAAAAAAGTAGTGCTGTCCATTAATCGCGATTAACGCGAGATTAACGCGATAATTTTTTAATCGCGATTAATTTTTTGTCCTGCGATTAAATTTTTTAATCGCAGTATATTATTACCTTCTTTTTATCAAATAGTTATATCTAGAGCAGGTATTTTAAATTAATAGATTAAGAATTGTCATTAGTAAATTAATGATGAACGATTAATATATAAAATAAAACTAAGACATAGCTAAAAATTTTCACTGAAACTTCATTAACTAAAGGAATTGTACTTATAGCAGTGGAAGAGTGACGATATTACTATTAATTTGAATAAAAATGCTCTTTTTACATGAGTTAAGACCAAATGAAGATTTTTATTATTTTTTTTGATTATGCTATGATTAAACATTTCCGTTTTTACAAGAGATCATTTTAATTAGATTGCTATATTTAGCTAATTATAGA
>JBBNEX010000639.1:0-18453 GCA_038021265.1 Cyprinella venusta
TAGGGGTAACACTCTCATTTTTTTTTTGGGCGAAATTTTGACCCCCTCCGATCTTCTTGAAACTCTGGATTCTGACAGAGGGCCACGAGACTTCGACCAGCGCGCAAAAATGGAGGCTCTAGACCCTTCCAGAGCCGAGATATCGAAGGTCAAAATTTGGACCTGAAAAAAAAACATAAGGGGTAACACTGTCATTTTTTTTTTGGGGCGAAATTTTGACCCCCTCCGATCTTCTTGAAACTCTGGATTCTGACAGAGGGCCACGAGACTTCGACCAGCGCGCAAAAATGGAGGCTCTAGACCCTTCCAGAGCCGAGATATCGAAGGTCACAATTTGGACCTGAAAAAAAAAACATAAGGGGTAACACTGTCATTTTTTTTTTTTGGCCGAAATTTTGACCCCCTCCGATCTTCTTGAAACTCTGGATTCTGACAGAGGGCCACGAGACTTCGTAATGGAGGCTCTAGACCCTTCCAGAGCCGAGATATCGAAGGTCAAAATTTGGACCTGAAAAAAAAAACATAAGGGGTAACACTGTCATTTTTTTTTTGGCCGAAATTTTGACCCCCTCCGATCTTCTTGAAACTCTGGATTCTGACAGAGGGCCACGAGACTTCGACCAGCGCGCAAAAATGGAGGCTCTAGACCCTTCCAGAGCCGAGATATCGAAGGTCAAAATTTGGACCTGAAAAAAAAAACATAAGGGGTAACTACACTGTCATTTTTTTTTTTGGCCGAAATTTTGACCCCCTCCGATCTTCTTGAAAACTCTGGATTCTGACAGAGGGCCACGAGACTTCGACCAGCGCGCAAAAAGGAGGCTCTAGACCCTTCCAAGCCGAGATATCGAAGGTCAAAATTTGGACCTGAAAAAAAAAAAAACATAAGGGGTAACACTGTCATTTTTTTTTTTGGCCGAAATTTGACCCCCTCCGATCTTCTTGAAACTCTGGATTCTGACAGAGGGCCACGAGACTTCGACCAGCGCGCAAAAATGGAGGCTCTAGACCCTTCCAGAGCCGAGATATCGAAGGGTCAAAATTTGGACCTGAAAAAAAAACATAAGGGGTAACACTGTCATTTTTTTTTTGGCGAAATTTTGACCCCCTCCGATCTTCTTGAAACTCTGGATTCTGACAGAGGGCCACGAGACTTCGACCAGCGCGCAAAAATGGAGGCTCTAGACCCTTCCAGAGCCGAGATATCGAAGGTCAAAATTTGGACCTGAAAAAAAAAACATAAGGGGGTAACACTGTCATTTTTTTTTTTGGCCGAAATTTTGACCCCCTCCGATCTTCTTGAAACTCTGGATTCTGACAGAGGGCCACGAGACTTCGACCAGCGCGCAAAAATGGAGGCTCTAGACCCTTCCAGAGCCGAGATATCGAAGGTCAAAATTTGGACCTGAAAAAAAAAACATAAGGGGTCAACACTGTCAATTCTTTTTTTTTTGGCCGAAATTTTGACCCCCTCCGATCTTCTTGAAACTCTGGATTCTGACAGAGGGCCACGAGACTTCGACCAGCGTGCAAAAATGGAGGCTCTAGACCCTTCCAGAGCCGAGATATCGAAGGTCAAAATTTGGACTTGAAAAAAAAACATAAGGGGTAACACTGTCATTTTTTTTTGGGCGAAATTTTGACCCCCTCCGATCTCTTGAAACTCTGGATTCTGACAGAGGGCCACGAGACTTCGACCAGCGCGCAAAAATGGAGGCTCTAGACCCTTCCAGAGCCGAGATATCGAAGGTCACAATTTGGACCTGAAAAAAAAAACATAAGGGGTAACACTGTCATTTTTTTTTTTTTGGCCGAAATTTTGACCCCCTCCGATCTTCTTGAAACTCTGGATTCTGACAGAGGGCCACGAGACTTCGACCAGCGCGCAAAAATGGAGGCTCTAGACCCTTCCAGACCCGAGATATCGAAGGTCAAAATTTGGACCTGAAAAAAAAAACATAAGGGGTAACACTGTCATTTTTTTTTTGGCCGAAATTTTGACCCCCTCCGATCTTCTTGAAACTCTGGATTCTGACAGAGGGCCACGAGACTTCGACCAGCGCGCAAAAATGGAGGCTCTAGACCCTTCCAGAGCCGAGATATCGAAGGTCAAAATTTGGACCGAAAAAAAAAACATAAGGGGTAACACTGTCATTTTTTTTTTTGGCCGAAATTTTGACCCCCTCCGATCTTCTTGAAACTCTGGATTCTGACAGAGGGCCACGAGACTTCGACCAGCGCGCAAAAATGGAGGCTCTAGACCCTTCCAGAGCCGAGATATCGAAGGTCAAAATTTGGACCTGAAAAAAAAAACATAAGGGGTAACACTGTCATTTTTTTTTTGGCCGAAATTTTGACCCCCTCCGATCTTCTTGAAACTCTGGATTCTGACAGAGGGCCACGAGACTTCGACCAGCGCGCAAAAATGGAGGCTCTAGACCCTTCCAGAGCCGAGATATCGAAGGTCAAAATTTGGACCTGAAAAAAAAACATAAGGGGTAACACTGTCATTTTTTTTTTGGGGCGAAATTTTGACCCCTCCGATCTTCTTGAAACTCTGGATTCTGACAGAGGGCCACGAGACTTCGACCAGCGCGCAAAAATGGAGGCTCTAGACCCTTCCAGAGCCGAGATATCGAAGGTCACAATTTGGACCTGAAAAAAAAACATAAGGGTAACACTGTCATTTTTTTTTGGCCGAAATTTTGACCCCCTCCGATCTTCTTGAAACTCTGGATTCTGACAGAGGGCCACGAGACTTCGACCAGCGCGCAAAAATGGAGGCTCTAGACCCTTCCAGAGCCGAGATATCGAAGGTCAAAATTTGGACCTGAAAAAAAAAACATAGGGGTAACACTGTCATTTTTTTTTTTGGCCGAAATTTTGACCCCCTCCGATCTTTTTGAAACTCTGGATTCTGACAGAGGGCCACGAGACTTCGACCAGCGCGCAAAAATGGAGGCTCTAGACCCTTCCAGAGCCGAGATATCGAAGGTCAAAATTTGGACCTGAAAAAAAACATAAGGGGGTAACACTGTCATTTTTTTTTGGGCGAAATTTTGACCCCCTCCGATCTTCTTGAAACTCTGGATTCTGACAGAGGGCCACGAGACTTCGACCAGCGCGCAAAAATGGAGGCTCTAGACCCTCCCAGAGCCGAGATATTCGAAAGGTCACAATTTGGACCTGAAAAAAAAAACATAAGGGGTAACACTGTCATTTTTTTTTTTTGGCCGAAATTTTGACCCCCTCCGATCTTCTTGAAACTCTGGATTCTGACAGAGGGCCACGAGACTTCGACCAGCGCGCAAAAATGGAGGCTCTAGACCCTTCCAGAGCCGAGATATCGAAGGTCAAAATTTGGACCTGAAAAAAAAAACATAAGGGGTAACACTGTCAATTTTTTTTTTTGGCCGAAATTTTGACCCCCTCCGATCTTCTTGAAACTCTGGATTCTGACAGAGGGCCACGAGACTTCGACCAGCGCGCAAAAATGGAGGCTCTAGACCCTTCAGAGCCGAGATATCGGCTCTCAAAATTTGGACCTGAAAAAAAAAACATAAGGGGTAACACTGTCATTTTTTTTTTTTTGGCCGAAATTTTGACCCCCTCCGATCTTCTTGAAACTCTGGATTCTGACAGAGGGGCCACGAGACTTCGACCAGCGCGCAAAAAATGGAGGCTCTAGACCCTTCCAGAGCCGAGATATCGAAGGTCAAAATTTGGACCTGAAAAAAAACATAAGGGGTAACACTGTCATTTTTTTTGGCCGAAATTTTGACCCCTCCGATCTTCTTGAAACTCTGGATTCTGACAGAGGGCCACGAGACTTCGACCAGCGCGCAAAAATGGAGGCTCTAGACCCTTCCAGACCCGAGATATCGAAGGTCAAAATTTGGACCTGAAAAAAAAAACATAAGGGGTAACACTGTCATTTTTTTTTTTGGCCGAAATTTTGACCCCCTCCGATCTTCTTGAAACTCTGGATTCTGACAGAGGGCCACGAGACTTCGACCAGCGCGCAAAAATGGAGGCTCTAGACCCTCCCAGAGCCGAGATATCGAAGGTCAAAATTTGGACCGAAAAAAAAAACATAAGGGGTAACACTGTCATTTTTTTTTTTTGGGCGAAATTTTGACCCCCTCCGATCTTCTTGAAACTCTGGATTCTGACAGAGGGCCACGAGACTCGACCAGCGCGCAAAAATGGAGGCTCTAGACCCTTCCAGAGCCGAGATATCGAAGGTCAAAATTTGGACCTGAAAAAAAAAACATAAGGGGTAACACTGTCATTTTTTTTTTTGGCCGAAATTTTGACCCCCTCCGATCTCTTGAAACTCTGGATTCTGACAGAGGGCCACGAGACTTCGACCAGCGCGCAAAAATGGAGGCTCTAGACCCTTCCAGAGCCGAGATATCGAAGGTCAAAATTTGGACCTGAAAAAAAAACATAAGGGGTAACACTGTCATTTTTTTTTTGGGCGAAATTTTGACCCCCTCCGATCTTCTTGAAACTCTGGATTCTGACAGAGGGCCACGAGACTTCGACCAGCGCGCAAAAATGGAGGGCTCTAGACCCTTCCAGAGCCGAGATATCGAAGGTCACAATTTGGACCTGAAAAAAAAACATAAGGGGTAACACTGTCATTTTTTTTTTTTGGCCCGAAATTTTGACCCCCTCCGATCTTCTTGAAACTCTGGATTCTGACAGAGGGCCACGAGACTTCGACCAGCGCGCAAAAATGGAGGCTCTAGACCCTTCCAGAGCGAGATATCGGCTCTCAAAATTTGGACCTGAAAAAAAAACATAAGAGGTAACACTGTCATTTTTTTTTTTGGCCGAAATTTTTGACCCCCTCCGATCTTCTTGAAACTCTGGATTCTGACAGAGGGCCACGAGACTTCGACCAGCGCGCAAAAATGGAGGCTCTAGACCCTTCCAGAGCCGAGATATCGAAGGTCAAAATTTTGACCTGAAAAAAAACATAAGGGGTAACACTGTCATTTTTTTTTTGGCCGAAATTTTGACCCCCTCCGATCTTCTTGAAACTCTGGATTCTGACAAAGGGCCACGAGACTTCGACCAGCGCGCAAAAATGGAGGCTCTAGACCCTTCCAGAGCCGAGATATCGAAGGTCAAAATTTGGACCTGAAAAAAAAACATAAGGGGTAACACTGTCATTTTTTTTTTGGCCGAAATTTTGACCCCCTCCGATCTTCTTGAAACTCTGGATTCTGACAGAGGGCCACGAGACTTCGACCAGCGCGCAAAAATGGAGGCTCTAGACCCTTCCAGAGCCGAGATATCGAAGGTCAAAATTTGGACCTGAAAAAAAAAACATAAGGGGTAACACTGTCATTTTTTTTTTTGGCCGAAATTTTGACCCCCTCCGATCTTCTTGAAACTCTGGATTCTGACAGAGGGCCACGAGACTTCGACCAGCGCGCAAAAATGGAGGCTCTAGACCCTTCCAGAGCCGAGATATCGAAGGTCAAAATTTGGACCTGAAAAAAAAACATAAGGGGTAACACTGTCATTTTTTTTTTGGGCGAAATTTTGACCCCCTCCGATCTTCTTGAAACTCTGGATTCTGACAGAGGGCCACGAGACTTCGACCAGCGCGCAAAAATGGAGGCTCTAGACCCTTCCAGAGCCGAGATATCGAAGGTCACAATTTGGACCTGAAAAAAAAAACATAAGGGGTAACACTGTCATTTTTTTTTTTTTGGCCGAAATTTTGACCCCCTCCGATCTTCTTGATACTCTGGATTCTGACAGAGGGCCACGAGACTTCGACCAGCGCGCAAAAATGGAGGCTCTAGACCCTTCCAGAGCCGAGATATCGAAGGTCAAAATTTTGACCTGAAAAAAAAACATAAGGGGTAACACTGTCATTTTTTTTTTTGGCCGAAATTTTGACCCCCTCCGATCTTCTTGAAACTCTGGATTCTGACAAAGGGCCACGAGACTTCGACCAGCGCGCAAAAATGGAGGCTCTAGACCCTTCCAGAGCCGAGATATCGAAGGTCAAAATTTGGACCTGAAAAAAAAAAACATAAGGGGTAACACTGTCATTTTTTTTTTTGGCCGAAATTTTGACCCCCTCCGATCTTCTTGAAACTCTGGATTCTGACAGAGGGCCACGAGACTTCGACCAGCGCGCAAAAATGGAGGCTCTAGACCCTTCCAGAGCCGAGATATCGAAGGTCAAAATTTGGACCTGAAAAAAAAAACATAAGGGGTAACACTGTCATTTTTTTTTTTTTTGGCGAAATTTTGACCCCCTCCGATCTTCTTGAAACTCTGGATTCTGACAGAGGGCCACGAGACTTCGACCAGCGCGCAAAAATGGAGGCTCTAGACCCTTCCAGAGCCGAGATATCGAAGGTCACAATTTGGACCTGAAAAAAAAAACATAAGGGGTAACACTGTCATTTTTTTTTTTTTGGCCGAAATTTTGACCCCCTCCGATCTTCTTGAAACTCTGGATTCTGACAGAGGGCCACGAGACTTCGACCAGCGCGCAAAAATGGAGGCTCTAGACCCTTCCAGAGCCGAGATATCGAAGGTCAAAATTTTGACCTGAAAAAAAAACATAAGGGGTAACACTGTCATTTTTTTTTTTGGCCGAAATTTTGACCCCCTCCGATCTTCTTGAAACTCTGGATTCTGACAAAGGGCCACGAGACTTCGACCAGCGCGCAAAAATGGAGGCTCTAGACCCTTCCAGAGCCGAGATATCGAAGGTCAAAATTTGGACCTGAAAAAAAAACATAAGGGGTAACACTGTCATTTTTTTTTGGCCGAAATTTTGACCCCCTCCGATCTTCTTGAAACTCTGGATTCTGACAGAGGGCCACGAGACTTCGACCAGCGCGCAAAAATGGAGGCTCTAGACCCTTCCAGAGCCGAGATATCGAAGGTCAAAATTTGGACCTGAAAAAAAAAACATAAGGGGTAACACTGTCATTTTTTTTTTTGGCCGAAATTTTGACCCCCTCCGATCTTCTTGAAACTCTGGATTCTGACAGAGGGCCACGAGACTTCGACCAGCGCGCAAAAATGGAGGCTCTAGACCCTTCCAGAGCCGAGATATCGAAGGTCAAAATTTGGACCTGAAAAAAAAACATAAGGGGTAACACTGTCATTTTTTTTTTTTGGGCGAAATTTTGACCCCCTCCGATCTTCTTGAAACTCTGGATTCTGACAGAGGGCCACGAGACTTCGACCAGCGCGCAAAAATGGAGGCTCTAGACCCTTCCAGAGCCGAGATATCGAAGGTCACAATTTGGACCTGAAAAAAAAAACATAAGGGGTAACACTGTCATTTTTTTTTTTTGGCCGAAATTTTGACCCCCTCCGATCTTCTTGAAACTCTGGATTCTGACAGAGGGCCACGAGACTTCGACCAGCGCGCAAAAATGGAGGCTCTAGACCCTTCCAGAGCCGAGATATCGAAGGTCAAAATTTGGACCTGAAAAAAAAAACATAAGGGGTAACACTGTCAATTTTTTTTTTGGCCGAAATTTTGACCCCCTCCGATCTTCTTGAAACTCTGGATTCTGACAGAGGGCCACGAGACTTCGACCAGCGCGCAAAAATGGAGGCTCTAGACCCTTCCAGAGCCGAGATATCGGCTCTCAAAATTTGGACCTGAAAAAAAAAACATAAGGGGTAACACTGTCATTTTTTTTTTTTGGCCGAAATTTTGACCCCCTCCGATCTTCTTGAAACTCTGGATTCTGACAGAGGGCCACGAGACTTCGACCAGCGCGCAAAAATGGAGGCTCTAGACCCTTCCAGAGCCGAGATATCGAAGGTCAAAATTTGGACCTGAAAAAAAAAACATAAGGGGTAACACTGTCATTTTTTTTTGGCCGAAATTTTGACCCCCTCCGATCTTCTTGAAACTCTGGATTCTGACAGAGGGCCACGAGACTTCGACCAACGCGCAAAAATGGAGGCTCTAGACCCTTCCAGAGCCGAGATATCGAAGGTCAAAATTTGGACCTGAAAAAAAAACATAAGGGGTAACACTGTCATTTTTTTTTTTTGGCCGAAATTTTGACCCCCTCCGATCTTCTTGAAACTCTGGATTCTGACAGTGGGCTACGAGACTTCAACCAGCGCACAAAAATGGAGGCTCTAGACCCTTCCAGAGCCGAGATATCGAAGGTCAAAATTTGGACCTGAAAAAAAAAAAACATAAGGGGTAACACTGTCATTTTTTTTTTTGGCCGAAATTTTGACCCCCTCCGATCTTCTTGAAACTCTGGATTCTGACAGAGGGCCACGAGACTTCGACCAGCGCGCAAAAATGGAGGCTCTAGACCCTTCCAGAGCCGAGATATCGAAGGTCAAAATTTGGACCTGAAAAAAAAACATAAGGGGTAACACTGTCATTTTTTTTTTTGGCCAAAATTTTGACCCCCTCCGATCTTCTTGAAACTCTGGATTCTGACAGAGGGCCACGAGACTTCGACCAACGCGCAAAAATGGAGTCTCTAGACCCTTCCAGAGCCGAGATATCGAAGGTCAAAATTTGGACCTGAAAAAAAAACATAAGGGGTAACACTGTCATTTTTTTTTTTTGGCCGAAATTTTGACCCCCTCCGATCTTCTTGAAACTCTGGCCTCTGACAGAGGGCCACGAGACTTCGACCAGCGCGCAAAAATGGAGGCTCTAGACCCTTCCAGAGCCGAGATATCGAAGGTCACAATTTGGACCTGAAAAAAAAAACATAAGGGGTAACACTGTCATTTTTTTTTTTTTGGCCGAAATTTTGACCCCCTCCGATCTTCTTGAAACTCTGGATTCTGACAGAGGGCCACGAGACTTCGACCAGCGCGCAAAAATGGAGGCTCTAGACCCTTCCAGAGCCGAGATATCGAAGGTCAAAATTTGGACCTGAAAAAAAAAACATAAGGGGTAACACTGTCAATTTTTTTTTTTTGGCCGAAATTTTGACCCCCTCCGATCTTCTTGAAACTCTGGATTCTGACAGAGGGCCACGAGACTTCGACCAGCGCGCAAAAATGGAGGCTCTAGACCCTTCCAGAGCCGAGATATCGGCTCTCAAAATTTGGACCTGAAAAAAAAAACATAAGGGGTAACACTGTCATTTTTTTTTTTTGGCCGAAATTTTGACCCCCTCCGATCTTCTTGAAACTCTGGATTCTGACAGAGGGCCACGAGACTTCGACCAGCGCGCAAAAATGGAGGCTCTAGACCCTTCCAGAGCCGAGATATCGAAGGTCAAAATTTGGACCTGAAAAAAAAACATAAGGGGTAACACTGTCATTTTTTTTTGGCCGAAATTTTGACCCCCTCCGATCTTCTTGAAACTCTGGATTCTGACAGAGGGCCACGAGACTTCGACCAGCGCGCAAAAATGGAGGCTCTAGACCCTTCCAGACCCGAGATATCGAAGGTCAAAATTTGGACCTGAAAAAAAAACATAAGGGGTAACACTGTCATTTTTTTTTTTTGGCCGAAATTTTGACCCCCTCCGATCTTCTTGAAACTCTGGATTCTGACAGAGGGCCACGAGACTTCGACCAGCGCGCAAAAATGGAGGCTCTAGACCCTTCCAGAGCCGAGATATCGAAGGTCAAAATTTGGACCGAAAAAAAAAACATAAGGGGTAACACTGTCATTTTTTTTTTTTGGCCGAAATTTTGACCCCCTCCGATCTTCTTGAAACTCTGGATTCTGACAGAGGGCCACGAGACTTCGACCAGCGCGCAAAAATGGAGGCTCTAGACCCTTCCAGAGCCGAGATATCGAAGGTCAAAATTTGGACCTGAAAAAAAAAACATAAGGGGTAACACTGTCATTTTTTTTTTTGGCCGAAATTTTGACCCCCTCCGATCTTCTTGAAACTCTGGATTCTGACAGAGGGCCACGAGACTTCGACCAGCGCGCAAAAATGGAGGCTCTAGACCCTTCCAGAGCCGAGATATCGAAGGTCAAAATTTGGACCTGAAAAAAAAACATAAGGGGTAACACTGTCATTTTTTTTTTGGGCGAAATTTTGACCCCCTCCGATCTTCTTGAAACTCTGGATTCTGACAGAGGGCCACGAGACTTCGACCAGCGCGCAAAAATGGAGGCTCTAGACCCTTCCAGAGCCGAGATATCGAAGGTCACAATTTGGACCTGAAAAAAAAACATAAGGGGTAACACTGTCATTTTTTTTTTTTGGCCGAAATTTTGACCCCCTCCGATCTTCTTGAAACTCTGGATTCTGACAGAGGGCCACGAGACTTCGACCAGCGCGCAAAAATGGAGGCTCTAGACCCTTCCAGAGCCGAGATATCGGCTCTCAAAATTTGGACCTGAAAAAAAAAACATAAGAGGTAACACTGTCATTTTTTTTTTTGGCCGAAATTTTTGACCCCCTCCGATCTTCTTGAAACTCTGGATTCTGACAGAGGGCCACGAGACTTCGACCAGCGCGCAAAAATGGAGGCTCTAGACCCTTCCAGAGCCGAGATATCGAAGGTCAAAATTTTGACCTGAAAAAAAAACATAAGGGGTAACACTGTCATTTTTTTTTTTGGCCGAAATTTTGACCCCCTCCGATCTTCTTGAAACTCTGGATTCTGACAAAGGGCCACGAGACTTCGACCAGCGCGCAAAAATGGAGGCTCTAGACCCTTCCAGAGCCGAGATATCGAAGGTCAAAATTTGGACCTGAAAAAAAAACATAAGGGGTAACACTGTCATTTTTTTTTTGGCCGAAATTTTGACCCCCTCCGATCTTCTTGAAACTCTGGATTCTGACAGAGGGCCACGAGACTTCGACCAGCGCGCAAAAATGGAGGCTCTAGACCCTTCCAGAGCCGAGATATCGAAGGTCAAAATTTGGACCTGAAAAAAAAAACATAAGGGGTAACACTGTCATTTTTTTTTTTTGGCCGAAATTTTGACCCCCTCCGATCTTCTTGAAACTCTGGATTCTGACAGAGGGCCACGAGACTTCGACCAGCGCGCAAAAATGGAGGCTCTAGACCCTTCCAGAGCCGGGATATCGAAGGTCAAAATTTGGACCTGAAAAAAAAACATAAGGGGTAACACTCTCATTTTTTTTTTGGGCGAAATTTTGACCCCCTCCGATCTTCTTGAAACTCTGGATTCTGACAGAGGGCCACGAGACTTCGACCAGCGCGCAAAAATGGAGGCTCTAGACCCTTCCAGAGCCGAGATATCGAAGGTCACAATTTGGACCTGAAAAAAAAAACATAAGGGGTAACACTGTCATTTTTTTTTTTTTTGGCCGAAATTTTGACCCCCTCCGATCTTCTTGAAACTCTGGATTCTGACAGAGGGCCACGAGACTTCGACCAGCGCGCAAAAATGGAGGCTCTAGACCCTTCCAGAGCCGAGATATCGAAGGTCAAAATTTGGACCTGAAAAAAAAAACATAAGGGGTAACACTGTCAATTTTTTTTTTTTGGCCGAAATTTTGACCCCCTCCGATCTTCTTGAAACTCTGGATTCTGACAGAGGGCCACGAGACTTCGACCAGCGCGCAAAAATGGAGGCTCTAGACCCTTCCAGAGCCGAGATATCGGCTCTCAAAATTTGGACCTGAAAAAAAAAACATAAGGGGTAACACTGTCATTTTTTTTTTTTGGCCGAAATTTTGACCCCCTCCGATCTTCTTGAAACTCTGGATTCTGACAGAGGGCCACGAGACTTCGACCAGCGCGCAAAAATGGAGGCTCTAGACCCTTCCAGAGCCGAGATATCGAAGGTCAAAATTTGGACCTGAAAAAAAAAACATAAGGGGTAACACTGTCATTTTTTTTTGGCCGAAATTTTGACCCCCTCCGATCTTCTTGAAACTCTGGATTCTGACAGAGGGCCACGAGACTTCGACCAACGCGCAAAAATGGAGGCTCCTAGACCCTTCCAGAGCCGAGATATCGAAGGTCAAAATTTGGACCTGAAAAAAAAACATAAGGGGTAACACTGTCATTTTTTTTTTTGGCCGAAATTTTGACCCCCTCCGATCTTCTTGAAACTCTGGATTCTGACAGAGGGCCACGAGACTTCGACCAGCGCGCAAAAATGGAGGCTCTAGACCCTTCCAGAGCCGAGATATCGAAGGTCAAAATTTGGACCTGAAAAAAAAAACATAAGGGGTAACACTGTCATTTTTTTTTTTGGCCGAAATTTTGACCCCCTCCGATCTTCTTGAAACTCTGGATTCTGACAGAGGGCCACGAGACTTCGACCAGCGCGCAAAAATGGAGGCTCTAGACCCTTCCAGAGCCGAGATATCGAAGGTCAAAATTTGGACCTGAAAAAAAAACATAAGGGGTAACACTGTCATTTTTTTTTTTGGCCGAAATTTTGACCCCCTCCGATCTTCTTGAAACTCTGGATTCTGACAGAGGGCCACGAGACTTCGACCAGCGCGCAAAAATGGAGGCTCTAGACCCTTCCAGAGCCGAGATATCGAAGGTCAAAATTTGGACCTGAAAAAAAAACATAAGGGGTAACACTGTCATTTTTTTTTTTGGCCGAAATTTTGACCCCCTCCGATCTTCTTGAAACTCTGGATTCTGACAGAGGGCCACGAGACTTCGACCAGCGCGCAAAAATGGAGGCTCTAGACCCTTCCAGAGCCGAGATATCGAAGGTCAAAATTTGGACCT
Organism: Cyprinella venusta; assembly: GCA_038021265.1. Taxonomy (NCBI): domain Eukaryota; kingdom Metazoa; phylum Chordata; class Actinopteri; order Cypriniformes; family Leuciscidae; genus Cyprinella; species Cyprinella venusta. The sequence continues at coordinate 12,667 of JBBNEX010000639.1, forward strand.
GAAAAAAAAACATAAGGGGTAACACTGTCATTTTTTTTTTTGGCCGAAATTTTGACCCCCTCCGATCTTCTTGAAACTCTGGATTCTGACAGAGGGCCACGAGACTTCGACCAGCGCGCAAAAATGGAGGCTCTAGACCCTTCCAGAGCCGAGATATCGAAGGTCAAAATTTGGACCTGAAAAAAAAACATAAGGGGTAACACTGTCATTTTTTTTTTTGGCCGAAATTTTGACCCCCTCCGATCTTCTTGAAACTCTGGATTCTGACAGAGGGCCACGAGACTTCGACCAGCGCGCAAAAATGGAGGCTCTAGACCCTTCCAGAGCCGAGATATCGAAGGTCAAAATTTGGACCTGAAAAAAAAACATAAGGGGTAACACTGTCATTTTTTTTTTTGGCCGAAATTTTGACCCCCTCCGATCTTCTTGAAACTCTGGATTCTGACAGAGGGCCACGAGACTTCGACCAGCGCGCAAAAATGGAGGCTCTAGACCCTTCCAGAGCCGAGATATCGAAGGTCAAAATTTGGACCTGAAAAAAAAACATAAGGGGTAACACTGTCATTTTTTTTTTTTGGCCGAAATTTTGACCCCCTCCGATCTTCTTGAAACTCTGGATTCTGACAGAGGGCCACGAGACTTCGACCAGCGCGCAAAAATGGAGGCTCTAGACCCTTCCAGAGCCGAGATATCGAGAGGTCAAAATTTGGACCTGAAAAAAAAACATAAGGGGTAACACTGTCATTTTTTTTTTTGGCCGAAATTTTGACCCCCTCCGATCTTCTTGAAACTCTGGATTCTGACAGAGGGCCACGAGACTTCGACCAGCGCGCAAAAATGGAGGCTCTAGACCCTTCCAGAGCCGAGATATCGAAGGTCAAAATTTGGACCTGAAAAAAAAAACATAAGGGGTAACACTGTCATTTTTTTTTTTTGGCCGAAATTTTGACCCCCTCCGATCTTCTTGAAACTCTGGATTCTGACAGAGGGCCACGAGACTTCGACCAGCGCGCAAAAATGGAGGCTCTAGACCCTTCCAGAGCCGAGATATCGAAGGTCAAAATTTGGACCTGAAAAAAAAACATAAGGGGTAACACTGTCATTTTTTTTTTTTGGCCGAAATTTTGACCCCCTCCGATCTTCTTGAAACTCTGGATTCTGACAGAGGGCCACGAGACTTCGACCAGCGCGCAAAAATGGAGGCTCTAGACCCTTCCAGAGCCGAGATATCGAAGGTCAAAATTTGGACCTGAAAAAAAAACATAAGGGGTAACACTGTCATTTTTTTTTTTTGGCCGAAATTTTGACCCCCTCCGATCTTCTTGAAACTCTGGATTCTGACAGAGGGCCACGAGACTTCGACCAGCGCGCAAAAATGGAGGCTCTAGACCCTTCCAGAGCCGAGATATCGAAGGTCAAAATTTGGACCTGAAAAAAAAAACATAAGGGGTAACACTGTCATTTTTTTTTTTGGCCGAAATTTTGACCCCCTCCGATCTTCTTGAAACTCTGGATTCTGACAGAGGGCCACGAGACTTCGACCAGCGCGCAAAAATGGAGGCTCTAGACCCTTCCAGAGCCGAGATATCGAAGGTCAAAATTTGGACCTGAAAAAAAAACATAAGGGGTAACACTGTCATTTTTTTTTTTGGCCGAAATTTTGACCCCCTCCGATCTTCTTGAAACTCTGGATTCTGACAGAGGGCCACGAGACTTCGACCAGCGCGCAAAAATGGAGGCTCTAGACCCTTCCAGAGCCGAGATATCGAAGGTCAAAATTTGGACCTGAAAAAAAAACATAAGGGGTAACACTGTCATTTTTTTTTTTGGCCGAAATTTTGACCCCCTCCGATCTTCTTGAAACTCTGGATTCTGACAGAGGGCCACGAGACTTCGACCAGCGCGCAAAAATGGAGGCTCTAGACCCTTCCAGAGCCGAGATATCGAAGGTCAAAATTTGGACCTGAAAAAAAAACATAAGGGGTAACACTGTCATTTTTTTTTTTGGCCGAAATTTTGACCCCCTCCGATCTTCTTGAAACTCTGGATTCTGACAGAGGGCCACGAGACTTCGACCAGCGCGCAAAAATGGAGGCTCTAGACCCTTCCAGAGCCGAGATATCGAAGGTCAAAATTTGGACCTGAAAAAAAAAACATAAGGGGTAACACTGTCATTTTTTTTTTTGGCCGAAATTTTGACCCCCTCCGATCTTCTTGAAACTCTGGATTCTGACAGAGGGCCACGAGACTTCGACCAGCGCGCAAAAATGGAGGCTCTAGACCCTTCCAGAGCCGAGATATCGAAGGTCAAAATTTGGACCTGAAAAAAAAACATAAGGGGTAACACTGTCATTTTTTTTTTTGGCCGAAATTTTGACCCCCTCCGATCTTCTTGAAACTCTGGATTCTGACAGAGGGCCACGAGACTTCGACCAGCGCGCAAAAATGGAGGCTCTAGACCCTTCCAGAGCCGAGATATCGAAGGTCAAAATTTGGACCTGAAAAAAAAACATAAGGGGTAACACTGTCATTTTTTTTTTTTGGCCGAAATTTTGACCCCCTCCGATCTTCTTGAAACTCTGGATTCTGACAGAGGGCCACGAGACTTCGACCAGCGCGCAAAAATGGAGGCTCTAGACCCTTCCAGAGCCGAGATATCGAAGGTCAAAATTTGGACCTGAAAAAAAAAACATAAGGGGTAACACTGTCATTTTTTTTTTTTGGCCGAAATTTTGACCCCCTCCGATCTTCTTGAAACTCTGGATTCTGACAGAGGGCCACGAGACTTCGACCAGCGCGCAAAAATGGAGGCTCTAGACCCTTCCAGAGCCGAGATATCGAAGGTCAAAATTTGGACCTGAAAAAAAAACATAAGGGGTAACACTGTCATTTTTTTTTTTTTGGCCGAAATTTTGACCCCCTCCGATCTTCTTGAAACTCTGGATTCTGACAGAGGGCCACGAGACTTCGACCAGCGCGCAAAAATGGAGGCTCTAGACCCTTCCAGAGCCGAGATATCGAAGGTCAAAATTTGGACCTGAAAAAAAAAACATAAGGGGTAACACTGTCATTTTTTTTTTTGGCCGAAATTTTGACCCCCTCCGATCTTCTTGAAACTCTGGATTCTGACAGAGGGCCACGAGACTTCGACCAGCGCGCAAAAATGGAGGCTCTAGACCCTTCCAGAGCCGAGATATCGAAGGTCAAAATTTGGACCTGAAAAAAAAAACATAAGGGGTAACACTGTCATTTTTTTTTTTTGGCCGAAATTTTGACCCCCTCCGATCTTCTTGAAACTCTGGATTCTGACAGAGGGCCACGAGACTTCGACCAGCGCGCAAAAATGGAGGCTCTAGACCCTTCCAGAGCCGAGATATCGAAGGTCAAAATTTGGACCTGAAAAAAAAAACATAAGGGGTAACACTGTCATTTTTTTTTTTTGGCCGAAATTTTGACCCCCTCCGATCTTCTTGAAACTCTGGATTCTGACAGAGGGCCACGAGACTTCGACCAGCGCGCAAAAATGGAGGCTCTAGACCCTTCCCAGAGCCGAGATATCGAAGGTCAAAATTTGGACCTGAAAAAAAAAACATATTGGGGTAACACTGTCATTTTTTTTTTTTGGCCGAAATTTTGACCCCCTCCGATCTTCTTGAAACTCTGGATTCTGACAGAGGGCCACGAGACTTCGACCAGCGCGCAAAAATGGAGGCTCTAGACCCTTCCAGAGCCGAGATATCGAAGGTCAAAATTTGGACCTGAAAAAAAAAAACATAAGGGGTAACACTGTCATTTTTTTTTTTTGGCCGAAAATTTTGACCCCCTCCGATCTTCTTGAAACTCTGGATTCTGACAGAGGGCCACGAGACTTCGACCAGCGCGTGCAAAAATAGAGGCTCTAGACCCTTCCAGAGCCGAGATATCGAAGGTCAAAATTTGGACCTGAAAAAAAAACATAAGGGGTAACACTGTCATTTTTTTTTTTGGCCGAAATTTTGACCCCCTCCGATCTTCTTGAAACTCTGGATTCTGACAGAGGGCCACGAGACTTCGACCAGCGCGCAAAAATGGAGGCTCTAGACCCTTCCAGAGCCTGAGATATCGAAGGTCAAAATTTGGACCTGAAAAAAAAAAACATAAGGGGTAACACTGTCATTTTTTTTTTTGGCCGAAATTTTGACCCCCTCCGATCTTCTTGAAACTCTGGATTCTGACAGAGGGGCCACGAGACTTCGACCAGGCGCGCAAAAATGGAGGCTCTAGACCCTTCCAGAGCCGAGATATCGAAGGTCAAAATTTGGACCTGAAAAAAAAAACATAAGGGGTAACACTGTCATTTTTTTTTTTTGGCCGAAATTTTGACCCCCCTCCGATCTTCTTGAAACTCTGGATTCTGACAGAGGGCCACGAGACTTCGACCAGCGCGCAAAAATGGAGGCTCTAGACCCTTCCAGAGCCGAGATATCGAAGGTCAAAATTTGGACCTGAAAAAAAAAACATAAGGGGTAACACTGTCATTTTTTTTTTTGGCCGAGAATTTTGACCCCCCTCCGATCTTCTTGAAACTCTGGATTCTGACAGAGGGCCACGAGACTTCGACCAGCGCGCAAAAATGGAGGCTCTAGACCCTTCCAGAGCCAAGATATCGAAGGTCAAAATTTGTACCTGAAAAAAAAAAACATAAGGGGTAACACTGTCATTTTTTTTTTGGCCGAAATTTTGACCCCCTCCGATCTTCTTGAAACTCTGGATTCTGACAGAGGGCCACGAGACTTCGACCAGCGCGCAAAAATAGAGGGCTCTAGACCCTTCCAGAGCCGAGATAGTCGAAGGTCAAAATTTGGACCTGAAAAAAAAAACATAAGGGGTAACACTGTCATTTTTTTTTTTTGGCCGAAATTTTGACCCCCTCCGATCTTCTTGAAACTCTGGATTCTGACAGAGGGCCACGAGACTTCGACCAGCGCTGCAAAAATAGAGGCTCTAGACCCTTCCAGAGCCGAGATATCGAAGGTCAAAATTTGGACCTGAAAAAAAAAACATAAGGTGGGTAACACTGTCATTTTTTTTTTTTGGCCGAAATTTTGACCCCCTCCGATCTTCTTGAATCTCTGGATTCTGACAGAGGGCCACGAGACTTCGACCAGCGCGCAAAAATAGAGGCTCTAGACCCTTCCAGAGCCGAGATATCGAAGGTCAAAATTTGGACCTGAAAAAAAAAAACATAAGGGGTAACACTGTCATTTTTTTTTTGGCCGAAATTTTGACCCCCCTCCGATCTTCTTGAAACTCTGGATTCTGACAGAGGGCCCACGAGACTTCGACCAGCGCGCAAAAATGGAGGCTCTAGACCCTTCCAGAGCCGAGATATCGAAGGTCAAAATTTGGACCTGAAAAAAAAAAACATAAGGGGTAACACTGTCATTTTTTTTTTTTGGCCTAAATTTTGACCCCCCTCCGATCTTCTTGAAACTCTGGATTCTGACAGAGGGCCACGAGACTTCGACCAGCGCGCAAAAATGGAGGCTCTAGACCCTTCCAGAGCCGAGATATCGAAGGTCAAAAATTTGGACCTGAAAAAAAAACATAAGGGGTAACACTGTCATTTTTTTTTTTTTGGCCGAAATTTTGACCCCCCTCCGATCTTCTTGAAACTCTGGATTCTGACAGAGGGCCACGAGACTTCGACCAGCGCGCAAAAAATGGAGGCTCTAGACCCTTCCAGAGCCGAGATATCGAAGGTCAAAATTTGGACCTGAAAAAAAAAACATAAGGCGGTAAACACTA